>BOPP01000149.1:1622485-1707840 GCA_017312745.1 Gryllus bimaculatus | reverse complement strand
CCGCCCGCCCACACGTGCTGCCCCGCATGGCAGGCGTCTTGCCAGCGCCCGCGCACCAGCGCCGCCACGCTCTGCGGATCTAGGCATACGGCATTGGTTGTAAGCACGTCCCAATGGCTTCGGTTGCTGTCACCCCACCCCCATAAATTAAATATAAAAATGTCTCTTACTGAATAGCTTATACGTTATTTAATAAAAATACGAGTATTTTACACACGACATTTATTTATAAAATGTTAGGAACTCAGAATAATTCAAATATAATTTTTAAATAAATAATCTAAAACGAAGTATAACTAATGGACAAACGCATATATTTTATAAAAAATACTTTTCACGTTAAAATTTTATAATGCTCTGCTCCCCCCTAACTTCTCCATTGTTAAATCCTCGAATAATTCGCACCTGACAGCTAATTATGTCGAAGAAAGTAATTTTTAGACAGCCACTAAAAGCGGTTATTTTATGACATGGCGCGCTAGAAGTTCAATAAAAATTGCACGAGTGCTAAAAGCGAGACGTCCCTCAAGTGTTCAGACAAATCTGTGAAGGTAACATGGAAAAATACTGCATCTCTGTCTGACTGCGTCAGCTACTTACGTATCATTAAGTGATTCATTCTATTTTAATTTTAAGTATATAAAAGTCAGTAAGGCTGTCTATATAAGCGCGTGTGGCACACGTAGTAAATTTGATTTTATTTTCCTGGCAACACTGCGCCTATCGGCCTCATGTCGCATCCTTTCCTACTCGCAAATTAAGATGTCACGTTTACCACTCGTAACATAAATTACTATTTTTGTATACGTGTGTGTTATTATTTTCGATAGACAACTGGATGTGCACTGCATAACTCCACTGGAGCGAGGGGGGTTGTGATTAGGAGGGAAATATGCGCCGAAACAGTTCAACAGATTTTCTTCAAAACTAATATTCTTTGATCAGTTTAAAAAAAAGCTGGATGTCCTTTGAGTTTGAAACGGAATTTTTAATTTTGTAGGGTATTTTACATGAAGCCTAAACAAAATTTCGGCAGTTTTCAAAATTTTCGCTATAATGGCTCCAAAAATGAATTAAACTTTGTTCTCGGATAGTGTGAAGGACGCTTAAGAGAATGGCGCAAGTGTGTTTCGTTGAAATTCTTAATAAAATCTCTTTGTTAAGACAGATTTTTAAATAAGGACATGTACATGTTTTCGAAAATATTAGTAGTATTTTGCATAATTTTGCGAGAAATGTAAGAAATGTTTAAACAATTACTTTCTCAAATCGGCTGCAATTTTTTTCTTTACATTTTCTCCTCTGTTTATATCAAAGAAAAGTTAAAACGGTGGTGCGAGCCTCATTTACGATAAACTTTTTTTTTCAGTTGCAAGGAGTTAAAATTCCATAGTTACAAAATTGAAGACAGATTTTTGCCTTGAAACAAATCTGTTATATGCATATCTCTTTAGATGGTCATGTTCAATGTTTGTTTTTTTAAACCAGACGTTTTCGCATAATTTCAGCTTGAAATTAATGCAATTTATGAAAATATTTTTTCTAAAACCACTTCATTTTTTCAATTATGTTTAGAGATAGAACAAGAAATGGCTAAAAGAATGAATCATTTTCGTCAAACAGTATTTTGGAAAATTTCAAATTAAGAAATAATGTGAGAAAGTGAATGGTGTTGTAGCATCACTAGTTTCTGAAGGAAGTTTTGAAGGAAAAAAAAATAATTTTTTTGACTCATTTAACATATCTTAAGTCATTGGTAAAATTAATCGTTTCTCCATGAATATTTTCTGGTTTCCTTCATGATGTAAAAAAAATGGTATTCGCGAGGATGCCCAGTAGCAGTCAATAAATCTACCAACAAGACGGGCTTTTGAATTTTACTGTTCAGGAAAACTGTCGAGGTAAACGTGTTGAGAAATAGTATTGTTGTTTACCAATATGACAATACAAGTTTCGAATTTTATTTACTTTAAACAAATGGATCATATTGATATCAAGAAGATGAAATACTTAACCGTTTTTGTGATATTCAATTATTCAAATTATTTCCGAATTACATGAGGAAAAGGAAATTTCTTAAATGTTCGTTATGAAAATGGGCGTTTATTTATTAAATAACAACTCTAATAGATAGTTGTATAATTTAATATATAGGTTTATCACGTTCAGGTGTCACCAATCACAGTCGAGAGGTGCAATGTGACACCTTGTTACTTACATCTTAGTTATCTTTGCAGGACTCTCAGAGGTCACCTAATTGCATTGTTTCAACTTGTGTTTTTCCTGCTTATGTAAATTTCAATCATCTGTAGATCCCCTGTGTCGACGAATTTTCTTCCTGATCCTTGCTGAACAAGAGCTAATGTCAACGTTGTACTCGTAGGCATTTAGCACATCATGTGATATTGGCAAAATTACATGATTGTTGATAAAAATAATCTTCCATAACTGTTTTCTGAATGTAATGGGCAAAAAATTAATGCGCGCAAAAATATCGTATCAATTTGCTGCACGAAACAACTTGTAACTATCATTTGAATGAAGATTGGTTTTCGATATGTACCACTACAGCGAAAAATGCACATTATTATGTCCATTTGTTAACAAAACAAAATTGAGCGTGATCTAGCTGTTTTCTATTTTAAGAAACATAGAAATGACGTTGTTCCTTTTTTATCAGAATATAAAAATGTCAGTGGTGTGTTTTATTTGTTTGGATTCTAATTTAAAGCATTACGGTTTATCAGTTTAATGAATGCCCTTGTAATTTTTGGAGAATTGTCATTATAAAACATATGCATAGTCGGTAGTTCGTCTGTTAACATAAGCAAAGCAAAATGCAACTAGGAATGTTCACTTCAAATATTTAATTGCGAAATCTTTACAGAAACTCAAACTGATAATTTTGGGCAGTCCAAGAAACTCCTGGCGACTTTTGGCGTTATATATATTGATGTGCGAAATTTTGTGAAACGTCGCTTTTAATATTCAGTGGATTTTTTTGTCTGGCGGTTGGAGGACTGTGTCGGCAGTTGGAGGACTTTCTGCATCTCGTATTTCCGAGGATCCATTAGCATAGTGCGATTTCATATCGGGCGAAATTCATGACGCAGTTGCATGGTTGCCCCTTCCGCATTTGTGTCACAACCTCGTGATCTTGCTGTGGCGAAGCTAAAAGGAAACCTTTATTCCTAAGTTGTATTGCATTGATATACGTATTGAGGAATAGCCCAAGACGTTATGAATTGATATCAGTGTTAAATATGAAACTACAATTGCATTAAAATGACTCAAAAAGAAAGTTGTCAGTAGAAATTTTGGTTGCGACGTAGGAAATAATTCTGAAACAAATCATGATACTGGCCGTGCAACCGCATTTTATAATTTTCTCCATCTTTTATGCCATAGGTGATTAATAATAACTAAATATAGGAATGGAAAAACTCGTAATGTGGTAAACGTATTTTCACTTTTTGTTCCTGGAATAAGATATACTCTATGCTCTTCTGCGAAATTATTGCATCACCCTATGCAGTATTTTGAAGCTTCTTAGCATTTGGTTTCATTTAGTTTTGTTGTACACGCCGTTTTTAAAAATAAGAGAGAAAAAAAAAAGACAAAAATTGTCGTCATATAAGAATAGATTTTCTTCGTCAGTTTTTAAACGAAGGAATATCTAAGTTTGAAATTAAATTCAGTGTGTAGCTCTTATCAAATCTTAAAAATCGAAAGCAAATTATTTTGTGTTCATGATTCAGTTAATTTAAGTTCACGTTAAATTAATTTCATGATAAATGAATCATTGCTTGTAGATATATTTATCTCGCTTCAGTTATTCCGAAGTGCTTGAAGTTATGAAACGGCTCTCTCATCATTAGTATAAAGGTATAACGGCTCTGGTGGAATGTGCCGTAAGTTGTACTGCACTGTAATTACCTTCCTTTAACGTGACGTTGCTCTTCAGTGTGACACACGAGAGTTGGTGTCTAGGCGGCTGCTGGGTTTTCTTGACTAGACGAAATTTCATTACACAGCTTGTAATGATGTAAAACTGGAATATGATGCTTTCTCTTAGTGGATGCGTAATGTGTAGTCCATGTGAAGTATTGTGGGATGTGAATAAGCGCGATTAAAATTTACTGATAACTTTCAAAGTGCTACTAGCTGCATCAATATGAAAAAGTTATCACTGGTCACTTCTCTGGCGATTTGTTTGTCAGAAGCTTTCGGAACAAAATGAAAATAAGTTGCTATAAATAAGCTAATGGGAACAGGTTACAGCTCGAAATCTTGTGTTGTTTTTTCCAATTATTTGCGTGTAATGCAAAAAGACATGCTGGAGATCTGGAAAGTAATTTAATTTTAACAACTCCCGAACTTCTGAATTATTTCTTCCAGTAATACTACTTCGTTTTGTCGATATTTTCTCTTTCAGATTTGACTTAACGGGTTTTGATTGTACTTCTGATGATCGTCATCCATGAAGCAAACCTTGGCCAGCCGCTTATTTGACTTTTTTATGAGAGCTGGGATTCGACGAGCAACTTCAACGCGTTTGACACCCTAGCACTATGCGATCCTTCGGCCTCCTTCCCCGTCACCGCCCCTAACTGGAGAACGGAGGAGGACTGGCCATCCTCTGACCCACATTTTGAGGCGAGCATCGTTGGGCCGCCCCGCGTGACACGAGGCAACAAAAACGCCTCCGGTGCGCCACTTGGCGGCGACTGGCCGCCACGCAGGGTCCTGCGACTCCCCGGAGACGCCAGCGGAGCGCGTCCGGCCCTCGGCCCAGCCCCGGAAGCGCCACAGGCGCTGATCCAGAGCGGATCCAAAGCCTACTCTTGGAGAGGAGTTTCTCTAAGAAGGGGCAGTTCGATGGGTCGGGAAATAAATGAATGTCACGCATGGCGATAACAATGCATGAACCCATTTGCAAATGTGTTAACAGTAAGAGAACGCACTGACAACATGAGTGGATGGATAGCCTGCAGTTATGTTGGCAACAGTGGCCAGGCAGTAGATGCCAATGCGGCTCCTTCTTATAGTAATCTCACTATACATCTCTCGTAACTTTATTCCAAGTCAGCACCATCCAATACGTTTCTGTGCGGAATTCTGTCAACAACATCGCTCGAATGTTCCTATCTAGGCGGAAAGGTAGCTTGAAGATGTTTCTTCAGTACATTAATTGTCACAGTTATTTCAATCAACCTACACATTTTATTTGTATTCCGTTCTGACTAGTCTTCACTACATTCAAATTAGTTCATGATTCTCCTTGCACGCTCATAAATTTTGAGCGTAAACTAGTGATTCTCACTCTGGCATCCAAAATTCAAATCAAATCATACTTCTACTAACATGTTATAAAATGTTATAAAATTCAGTAATTGCGGTACATTCCGTCAAACATGCTCGTCGTCCAGTTCAGCGAAATCGAGACAAAAAAAATCAATAACCTTCAATTATTGCCTTCGTTCTCTCTAGCTACTTCGGAACTTTCAGAACAAAAGCACTTTCGTATATCTAATGAGTACAAAATCATAATTTACTATTAACAACACTTCTTTCAATTATAAACACTTATCCTGAGTAGGGAACCTAACTCCATATTTATATAGTTTCATCCAATTTATTATGAATGCACATTTTTCTTCTTTCAATATACTAGTAACTATTTTTGTTTTTCAAAACTCTATGTATATAGAATTTGCACGAACTGAAATCCCCCCCCCCGACCTTCTTACCCCGACGTCCCGGTAATGTGTAACTTATCTATTGTATCTCGCGAGAATGCGTGTACCATGCGAGAAACTACCTATTGCGAGCTCTATTCAATGTGGTAGTTGACATAGAACGGCACGTTCTTTGAGGGACGAGATGACAGCTGAGTGTGAGATCGCTCCGGAACACGAATAGAGTAGGGGCGGATAGCTAACGTGAATATATGGTTACGACCGAATTGGTCCCAAGGCTCATTTTCCTTCTGGCCTTCGGTGCTGCGTCTAAAACAGGCCCGTGTGAGGCTTTTCCTTCTTACACCACCACCACCACCACCACCACCATCTCGGGGTTGTTTACAGCTGAGCTTGATGGATGCTCATTGTTACCGCCCGGGATGATTTGTCCAGCGCCATGGGGACGTAGGAAGGGCTTTTGGGGCGGAGTCCGCTATTCAACCGCCTCTGCCAGGAGCGCATCCGGCGCCGCCTCTCCCCGCCGCGGCCTACTCGCACGCGAGAGGAGGGACTAGGGGTGGGAGCGGGGGCCACGTTATCACCAGGCGGGGGGCGCGGGTGCCCGGTGTGCTTACATAAAGCCACTTATGCGGCGGGCGGGCGAAAGTGGGGTACGCCGCAACCGCGGACGCGGACGCGGGCGCGCGCGCGCGCCGAGGGTTTGCTGACGTCATCGACCGCAGGCCGGACGATCGATCATTCCGTCACACGCCGCCGCTTCTAGGAGCTAGCTCTACGCCACTGCCTCTCGCCGGCCGCTCGCCCACTCTCCGCCCCGCTCGTTTGTCCTCCCCGTGTGAAAGTGTTGCCTCCACCGCTGGGCATCGCCGGCAAGTGGGACAAGCTGCGTTTGCATTAACATACTCTTTTGTTTTGAAATGTTGTGTGCTGCGTGCAACTAATTGATATTATGACTTAGTTTCAACTAAACATTTTATTGCACTGAAATATTAGTGTAGAACCTCATGAAACAGACGGCTGTGGATGGATCGCAAGCTGAATATCACAGATGTGGCACAATTATGGCCAGGCCAAGGCGTAGCCGTCCTTCAGAGGACTTGAATTTGAGCGTGCTGCGAAACACTTTCCATGTGCGCTCTACTAGCGCTTCATCTACCAAAAATATCGTGTTTTACTTTTACGCTGCGACTCCAGCTCGAGAGGAGAACATATGGTTTCTCGAAGATCAATGAATTGCGCTCATTATATCGCAATAATCTAAAAAAATTGTTTTAAGTTTATGAAATAAATTCTTCAGCCCACAATATTACAAACAAATGCTTTAATGAAATATTTAAATCATTTCATTAAATAAAACATTTGTTTTTGTCACTCTTTTATTTAACTTTTCGTCTTTAGGGAAAAGTGTGCTTATTTATGTTTATAGTGTGGTTTGAAAACTATTATTTCATCTTAGTATGATTTGCCGCAAAATCTCTGTTGAAACTACTATGATTGCTTTAGGAGCCTTGTGCCATCCTACTCCCGCCCCTTCCTCTGCCTCCCAGCTTGCTCCCGTCCCCTCCCCTTTCGTCCCCCCTCTACTCTCTCCTTTCCTCGCTCCTCTAACGTGACCGCTTAATTCTTCCCACCTACTTGGCTACCACTTCACCTACACCAAGGTCTATTTCCGCCTGACTCCTGTACCTTCATACCGCGTGCTGACCATTACTCGCCTGCCTGTGTAGTGCAAATGGCATCCACCGTTGTTGCTGATGCAACCGCTCCAAACACACATTCAACTACGTGCCGGTCATTGTCATTTCCCGTTCCGTTTTTACCTCGTCACTATTACGTTCTCAGTTCATCAAGACGGGGCCTTGACTCTTGCTTCAACGTGACTGGTGTCATTGCTCCCTCTTCACACGTCTGGGAATGTTTTGATCTGTTTCTCCATCTTATTCTACAACGTTAATAAAACTGCGCGTTAGTTTATCTAACCATGAATTACCAATTCTTCCCTTTCTTGCTATTTTATGTTTTTTTTAAATAGTTTCGGTAGAATTCGTGTAGGATTGAAAAATATTTTTTTCATTCTTCACATTTTTAAATGGCAGATTCTTTAACATCTGCAATCCTAATTTATTTTCGTTATTGAACTTGCAATATTTTTTCTTTCATAATATCGATTTTATGGGTATTTTATTGACATGTCGTATTTCATCGATATTCAACATTTTAATCTTAGTTTACGTGATTTGGGAATTACACCTTAGTCAAAACAGGTTCTAGTTTCTTTTAATTTCTTGATAGTCTGTCGCATAAAGGAATTCGGAACTTCACGAGCCCCCAACGCCAGAGCTGGCTCAAGCTCCTGCAGTTGACATTGCTCCACTGACTATGCAGTTAATGCAGCTATACCCAGGGTCATGAGTTCCTCCGCGTGCTGGTTGCTCCGGTAATTTTGATTAATTTGCGCCTGCCCGCGCGGACGCGCGCTGAAGCTACCCAACAGTTGTCGTTGCGCTCATAACGCAAAGTGGACAATTCCATTGTTTTGTATGGAGTACTCAATGATTTCGAGATTACTGCAAAAATAGGTTTTTATGCGCTGAGATTGGTGCATGTAAATGTAGAGATTTTCTGTTAAGTCGTATCTCAGTTCGCTCTGCGAGGAATATATGTTACGTGCTCATTTCATTGAAATTCGTTGTATATTGTAATTATGAGTCCTATCATTGCGATAATTTTGGACTTTTTTTGCTGGTATACTCCAATATATAACAACGATAATTATTCTAAGACTCTTTTTGCTGTATCTTCTCCCATGCTATTGACATCTTTTTCTTTCTGATTTTGTCATAACTGAAATGTATTTCTGATAAAAAGTTTGAATTGATGGATCATAACTCGGGCCATCATAATGTTTTTTTTTTTTTTTTTTAATGTTGTGAAATACGTTTTGGGAGAAACGGTGAACCTAGCACCTTAGATGTTGTCTTAACATTGTTACATAATGAAATTCTACACTTTGTGGTCAATCTTCAGTCTTCGCCCCCATCTGAACATGAAGTTTTCTTCTTGTATATTGAGAGTACGCGATTCATGTGTTAGGATTTATTCGGGGTAGCTGGTAACCACAAGGATTTTACACGAGAGATATATGTGAACTCTGGCCTGCAGATTCTATGGAGTTGTATATTATCAGGGATTTATTATCGAATGATTTTCGATCTTGAACAGTTATCTTTTTATGCAATTATGCCACCTTCAAGAGGCGATTTCCTTTCTTGTTTAGTTTCTCGATTCGTTCGTACGTGGAGCAGGCAAGCGAGACTGGTTGGACGTATTGTGTTTGAGTATTCGTGACATGTTGGATTGGAGACAGTACATGTTGAGTTTAAAAGTTCATCATCGTTACCACCTTAAAGATTGATTGGACGGTACGTGTTACTGGAAACGATCGTGATTTCCTGGATCAAATTCTTCCATAATTCAGATTCCGAAAATTGATATTAGCTGCAATCGACGTAAATAGAAACATGCCTTACAAAATGGAAACTAAAATTAACGGATTAAAATAAATACAAATAAGTGTGTAACACGAAATGCTGGCAAGGAAAATCGGCAAAATTAGTAGCAGAACTATCAAGCTTATTTAGAAAACAATGCAAAATGTGCATAATTGAGCAATGAATTTACACGTCTTCAGTATTGTTTATAAATTCATGAAAATTAGGTGTTTTGTACATTACCAAATGAGCATACTGTCTGCTGGAAAAATACATGCATTTGTGTTGAAATACAGTTCCTAATTGTTAAATCATTATATTTAATGTAAAATTTCCGTGACTGCAAAGATGACAGTTTACATGTTCTTGCTCGCCTCTCTTGGCCAATGATAATCAGAATATCAGAATTAATTGAGATAATAACTATGACGAAAATTCATGAGCTATCAAGTTAACTTTTCTTGTACATCTCTATTTCACTTGCGAATATTATACGCGTACTAAATAACGTTTCGTGGTTGCTGTTGTGCAAGTGCATAGCAATATTAACATGTTTGGTTAAGTGCTCGTCCTCTCCTCTTCCGCCAGGCGCTCACGATCTGTTCCCCGACATCCCCTCTCCGGTACCTGCGTCACCCGAAACGCAATTTCGCCTAAGCCTCAGGCTTAGGCTGAGCTGACCCGAAGCTTCCTCTTCCGACCTAACGCCCGCCGCTCGCGCTGTTCCGCCGGGAGAGACAAGGCGTCGCTCATATGAGCCCGCTGCTCGGAAGGGATGGGTTGACAGTACAGCTACGTACAGACTCTGGATAAACACGATATATATAGTACGCATATATATCTATAATTTTATATATATCTATATATATAGGTACATATATATTATATATATATATATATATATATATATATATATATATATAGTGTGTGTGTGTGTGTGTGTGTGTGTGTGTGGGCTATGTACATATAAGGCGTGAGTATGAGGATATGTGCAAGTGTGTGTTTGTGTACGCGTGTATGTTTGAGTGAATATGTATTAATTCCTGGCGCGACAACTATTAAGGCCATTAGTCCCGTAAATATACACTCCAATGCTTCCCAGTGCGCCATAAGACTCGAGGGCGCCAAACAGAGTCTTGGGTCATTGGCAGAGAGCCGGTGGCCGTGGAACTCAGGTTTGACGACCGAGGGGTTTTACCGGCCATCCAACTTCTTTGCGCTTGGCAGCTGTCCCTCGGAGAAGTTGAGTTGCCGCACTGTTTTATCAGGTCAGTCAACGATTATTTGGTCAGCGTTCTAGAACAGTTGAGCTTCACCGAAAACCGCATCGCGCCGCAAAATGTTTTCCTATGCGCAGTGATGGCTCAGAACGATCAGTGAAAAGATTGCTGCCGGCGCTTCATATAATCAAACTGAAGTTTAATGGAAAGAAGTACTCGTGATTTGTGTTCCATGACAACTGATATGAAGGACGAATTTTCATTGCAATCGGTGACAATTGTATTTCGCACTGTCTCCTCCATTCGTTATCGAGTTTGTGAGAACTAGGATACGTCACCTCATCCTGTCGTCGGACAATTTAATGCGAGTTTGTAAGAAGGATAGATGACGTCATCGGAGAATTTGATGTTTCTGCGAAAGGCTAGGTGAGCTTCGGTGGCTTAATTGCTAACACCGGAGAGGCCTGGCGGCTCCGTGGGGCGCACGTGAAGTGGGGCGTGCGAACGGGTGGCGCGCCTTCGCTCAATACGCCGCCGCTCTTCAGCAGGGGAGGCGAACCGGCGCACGTGGGCCGCCTCTGGCACTACCTTCCTCCGCATCCGCTTTCATCGACTTTGAGAGAATGCCGACATGGGTGCATTGTGAACGTGGCACTACGCTTCCGAGTTCTATGGGAGCGACTTGGCAGGTTTCAAAACAAATATTGCAGCTTAATATAATAGCATAATTTTCAAGATGTGTTATAAAAAGAACCGTCAATTTGTCAACTTTAAATTTTGTAATATCAATTCAAGTTTTCTTCTGATTACGCAGTGATTGAATGTCCTGCATTGAAGTACACATCAGAGATTGAAATAATGTTTTCTCCCTATACGGATTGAACGAAAAAAACTGTGTTTTAAGGATGGTAGTTGTTCTGAGAATAATTACTCCAATAACTGAAATTTAAAAGAAGGTTTAATATTTAAGTATGCTGTTCACTTGTATTTTATTTTGATGAGTGCAATGCGAGTCGTTGAAATTGCTTGGGCGCCCCTTGTCTTGAGTAAGGTAACCAAGGCCGCAGATTCGATCTCGACCGAGGTTTGTTCCGAGGGCAGAGGGTTCCCGGCGTTGCAAGACGCGTTGCGGAATCCTGCATGTCGTAGAAATATGGAATTTATTGATTAATTGACGTTGTAAACTGGATGAATCGTTGCTTGACATTTGAATAGTACCATGAATGAGAGAAGTTGTGCTTGTTCAGCTTACTCCTTAACAACGTCGCGAAGGGCTGAATTGTAGGGTCACGGCTTGTTTGTATACAAATGTTTCCTATTGTTAGATCATAGAATTCGTTAACCCTAGAAACGGACGAGGTTGGAAATCTTCGGGTTAAATGGCCCCACCCTTAAAATTCTAAAACTGATCATGTGAGATTCTGAAATTCTGAGATGACGTAGAACTTCAGGTCGTCTAGTGTAGAAACCGTTTTGAAATAAGTGTACATAATCTCATAATGTCGACGAAATGTCGTTGCTATTTCTGTTAAATCTCCAAATTGTTTGTAGTATTTATTGGAGTAATAAAGAGTCCGAGTGGTGTTTCTCCGACTTAAAATGCCATGTAAGGTTGTCAGTGTATTAATATGTACATAACTATCAATTTCAAAGTAATTCATACTATGTAACAATGATGTATGTTTGCTTGTAGTGTGTTGATAACTTGCAGAAAGTCGTTGATTCGTGCCTGTTTGTGTGTGTAAACATCGATTTTTCGGTTCAGAGTTGCAGTTAGTACGGCGCTTTCTACTTGTGTGTGATTTATACACATGTTAGCGCGCGGAGGTTGTCACTCGATGGGAACGCCGAGGCTTCCGGCGGCCGGGACGGGCGCTCCCCGCTCGTTTTCAACGTCCACTCGACCGCCCGGACGCGTCAGCGCGCATTAGCGTCCGCCTACCTGCCTGCCTGCCCGCACGCCCGCCGCGCCGCTGCAGCTGTCCGCCCACCGCCCCACGGCCCCAGCAGCTGCTGCGAGAAATAAGAACAAGCGCAGGGAGGGGGGCGACGCCGGCAGGACGCTGAGTTGGGAAGCTGGAGAGCCGTGCAGTGAGATGGGGAGAGTGTGAATGAGGTGTGAATGTAGAAAAAAAAATTTACCATCCTTTATAATAACTATTTACGTAGAATATATAACATAGTATTACAAAACTGATTGTAGTGTAAGTTAGTAATGCCAAAGTGCAAGTAAGTTAACTTTAGGTCTAGAATGTAAATTAGTTGTAAGAAAAAGCCCCGTCTCTAGCTGCTTAAGCCGCAAGGCGGCAGCAAAACTGTATAAACATTTATAGATAATTAATTCCCCTTCTTCACAGGGTTACTGTGGAGGGGACAAAAGAAAAAAAAAGATGGGGAGAGTGGGTATCAAGGCGCGGCGAAGGTGCGTGAAGTCGGTAAAATTGTATTATGCCTTGCAGGTAAAGTACTATTTGGAATGTTGTAGTACGGTGTGATGTAAGAGAAATACGATAATACAGTACTGTACAATATTCGATATAGTACTGTACAATATTCTACGTTGCTGTACCGCGATACGATATTGTAGAGTAGGTTGCGGTAAGAAACACTACCACTCGGCATGACATAACTCTATGCGGTGATACATGGTGAGGTAGAAAGAGACAAACTAAACGCGATGTTGAGAAACAGACAAATGTTTCTTGCACTTTCACTAATTCTGTAAGCCAAAGAAAATCAATCGCTGTAGGTGATGCAACTATCAACACCGGTAGCGGCAAGCGTATCAAAATAGTACGTAGATGGTCTTATCAGTGTGTTTTTGGGGCGGCTCGAGCCTTAAAAACGAGCCACGAACCGCGCGCTTGCTCTCCTTCTTATTCCCTTTGCCATCGTTCCCATCCCGTAATGTTTCCGATTCGGACAGGGAGGGTACGTTTCTTCCTGAGCCACCTCATCCGAACCGGTATAGGTCAGCTGCGACCTGGCGGACTGCGGGACAAACGCTAGGATTAAAAAGAAAAAAATGACGTAATACGTTAGTTTGCTCTGTAATATGTCAGCTGTATGAAAACATCTGTACATCAGGGAGCATTAATAATAATATTTGAAATAATAATACGCATAGGTTATGAAGTCTGCAGATCAGAAATATATGACGCTGATTGTAATAGTCAATTAGTTTGGCATGAAGGGAATCGAGGAAGCAGTTCACGCGGAGCGGGGGAAGAACAGATTGCATCCATTGTGGAGAGAGGGTCAGAGGAAACTGGTAGGAGGCTGCGGGACACCTGAGCAGAGTGTGACGAATTCACATAGTGAGGTTGGAGGTGAA
The DNA here is from genome assembly GCA_017312745.1 of Gryllus bimaculatus. Classification (NCBI taxonomy): domain Eukaryota; kingdom Metazoa; phylum Arthropoda; class Insecta; order Orthoptera; family Gryllidae; genus Gryllus; species Gryllus bimaculatus. Next base: position 1,694,093 of record BOPP01000149.1, on the reverse strand, counting down.
GCGGAGAGAAACGGAGAGAGGACAGGGGGCGGAAAGAAACTGAGGGAGGACAAGGGCGGACAGGACATGCGGGGAGGAGAGTCCGCTACGGTGTGGTGTTGGTCGGAGCAGCGTGGAGCGACGCGCGTCCAATGGTGGCGGGGCTAGCGGAACGGCGAGGCGTACAGCGGTGCGGGGCGGGACGCGCCAGCCACGGAGTGTTGGTCGTGCGGGCGGTGCGGCGGGTGAACGGCCGCGGGCGATGACGTGGGGCGGGCGGCGCGGAGGCGGGCACGTCCTCGCCAGGCTCTCCGCCTCGCTCTCCGCCTCGCTCTCCGCCTCGCTCTCCGCCTCGCTCTCCGCCTCGCTCTCCCCCTGGCTGGGGCTGCCCGCGCTCGGTTCACAGGAAACGAACCAAAAGCAGCTGTCAAAAAGGCCAGCATCAGTGATTTGCGCACTGACTTCAAATACTCAAGTACACAGGTTTTTAACCCCGTTGGGGTCCGGGTGTTTTTAAAGGGTGTAAAATCCTATGTGTATCGAGGAACACTTCTGGCATGAAAACAAGTCCCTTGCTAGCTACAAAATTAAAATTCTTTGACAATTGCCGTCCCAATCAGATTTCGTATTCGCCCAGAGAGAACGCAAATAATTGGTCAACATCACCGAGACTGTTATTGTGTCTGTTGCGGTCGTCGATCGTAGGCGTCGGATAGTCGTAACGCTAGGCGCCCATGTGCTAAATTGACTAGTACCCTACAATGCAGCCAATATTAGAAGTGGATCTATAGCCACCGTTCCGTCAATAATAGATGTTGAGAAGTTATTAAAACCTTGTAGATGTTTCAAAAATGTACGTATGAAGCTTGAATTCCCAACCCCTTCGAAAATTGGCAAATGCATTTATCCCCAGAAAGCATTTGTGTAAAGGAGTGTGTTCTCGGGAGACGCCTAGCGTGACGTAGTGTGATAATTCGAATGGTTTTACTATTCAGATGTCTTAGAATAAATGTTTCAATTTCTAAGGCATATACAGGAGCCGAATTACTTCATACCATTGAGCATTGCCCTTGAGCGTGTAGTGGGAAATTTCATAAAACTGATGTGGAATTTGCGCCGTATTGTTAAGCAAACCCGTATGCATAGATGTTCGTCAGATAATGAGATATGTAGACTGCGTCTGAATGGCACCTGCGAGATCACCTGTGCTTAAAGAGTTTCCTGAAAATCAGGGGCGTATGTTATATACACAACTGTGTTGTATGAACTTTCCTATGATTTCCCTCATGTGAAGTTCATTGGCAAAAAGTGTTCATTTTAGATCCTTTATAGGACCTAGAAATGTTTAACATTTATTCTGAAACATCATGTGTAGTTGACGGCATACGTGTTCTCCACAGTAAGTGGTTGCTGCAGAACTTTTAATAACACCGCTGTCTAAAGCGTACGTGATTCCGCAAATGAATGTTTCCCACTTGTGTCACGTAGCATTTCTTGACGTGCCGTGTAAGTTGCGCGGCCTTTGGGGAAGGTGATGTAGCTTATGGCCGTAGAAGCGTATGAATCACATCTGATAGACATTGCGAATAAGAAATGTAGTATGACGCAATACAGAAATGTTGGAAAGTAGGAAGAAATGTCATTCTTCACGCAGATGTTATGAATGGAAACCACTTGCAACTGGAATAAGATTGTCAAAATAAGCTTTTTATATACTGAAAGTCTCTGCATAAATAAGAACCATTTTGAAAAGAATAAAATAATGACTTAGTTGTTTTCTGGCAGGGAAAAATATAGATGAAAAGAAATACTCGCAATGATTGTTATACCAGACCAGGAATAGTAATTTGTTCTTTAATCGGGGGCGTAATCGTGTATTTCGAAATTCTAAAAAAAAAAAAAAAAAAAAAAAAAAAAAAAAAATCACTAATATATTTCCCTCACGTAAAATCAAAAGAACATTTTCTTACAAAAGTGTCGTATTGAAGTCGATTATTATTTTTGGCTTGAGATTCACAAAAAATTCTTCTCGTCGTGAAGTAATTATTCAGCGCATCGATTTTTGAATTGTGGATTTTGAGGATGAACAATCTTCATCCAATGTCTGTCTGTGAAGCGAAGAACCTTTTAAGACTGTAGATAATTAGATTTCATTTCAATTCTTTACGTCACTCCAATATTCTGTTGAAGGTTCAGAAGTCACATTAATGCCAGAAAGTGGAACAATCCTTTCACTCGCCGATCAATGCCGTTACTTCACGGGAGTGGTAGAAAGCTAGGGTAAAACAACCAGCACTGAGCTTGAAACTGAAGAATGTTGTTTAATAAATTGAATATTTAATTGACGAATCATTTATGAGAAAGCTCACAAAAGTATTTGGCGATAGGTTTTTTTCATGCATATCAGATGCAGTATTTCAAAAGGAAATTTGACAAATATGACAACATTGTTGCAAGATCTGCCCAGAGGCTAGAAAGTTATAAACCGAATAATTTATTTTAAGTTTATATATTGTGTTTGTTACTGAAATTATGAATTATTTGTTTGTTTACTTATATAGAATAACGCTTGGATTGAATAAGATATATTTCTGTGAATTTACAAATTTAATTTTCATTTTAAATTATTTGTGTGTTACAGGTGAGTGCTTTGAGGTGATGCGTTGTTGCGTGGGCTGCAGAGGAACTTCGTGGTAAGTTTTGAGTCGAAGTAGACTCGGCATTTTTACTCACACATAACATACATAATTAAGTAATGTAATATACTTCCACTGAATAATGAGAAATAGACATGTGCTCGCTATATATAACTGTGTATGCGCACTTTTTTGTTGACGTAAATTTACAAATGTTCGAATTTTACTGACACCTGTCGAATCTGCAATGATTTAACTCGCAGAAATCTGCATTCCGCCTAAAGGTAATATTTTCGCCTTCAGCAAATACACAGCTGTGATTATGTCGTCGATTGCCTTGTAGAACCTACGAAAAGCATCTCTCTCGTATCCTTTTATTTTCAGTCCTCGAGCAGGGTGGAGATACTTGGGTAAAAAATATACTGCAAGTTTTTGGGATACTTTGAAACGGGAAAACAGAAGAATGACGCGCTTCCCTTCGGCAAATTTTCCCATTTACTTTTTATGCATTGCGCATACAACTCGCATACTATCTTTTTCGTTTCAAGTTGCAGCTCCTATGGTAAGCGATTTTTCTTGCGAGGTGTAGCATCTTTTGTTCGTGAAGTTCGTAAAGTTGAAAATCGTTGGGTATCTTCGCGGGTTATTTTGTAACGCGTTTCTATTCTTTGACTTTCTTCGGCGCTGTGTCATTGGATGCGAACGAGGAAGACGGAGCGCGGAGGAAAGGAAAGGAAAACACGCGCCCGCGCACCAGGCGGCGGAAACCTCCGGCGGGAAATCCGCTTCGCGCGTGGCGTGGCGTGGCGTGGCGTCTCGTCGCGTCGCGTCGCGTTGCAGCCGTTTTTGAGGGGGCGCCGCGTCGCTTTTGTTGGTCCACTTCACGTCATTTCGCCCGCGGGAGTCAGGCGGACCACTTTCCTGGAAAAGTTAGAAACTTCATTGATCTAGAAAAGTCGGGGGGAAATCAGGGAATGATAAAAAATCTTTATTGTTGTTGTTGTTATTATTGTTATTATTGCTGTTAATATTGTTGATATTGTTGTTGATATTGTTGTTGATATTGTTGTTGATATTGTTGTTGATATTATTATTTTTATTATTGTTATTATTTTTATTGTTATTATTGTTATTATTGTTATTACTTGTTATTCGCGTATGAACTACTATGACCACGCGCAACACATTTCTCTCGTAGGCCCAGTTGTATTCTATGCTGGAGAGATCGTTTGAAATTATGGGGATCAGCCTTTCAACTGCATCCCTTGGTGATACAATATATACACACAATAACAAAGTTGTTAGCCGTAAATATCAATTAGGGGGAAGATAATGTTATTATTATTATTGTTATTGGGTGATGATGAGAGGTGAAAGGACTAGGATGCCGGTATGAGGTGTTAGGTGGGGTAATGGGAGGTGGGAAGTGTTTGTGGGACTTTGGTACCATCCCAATAATCGCCTTGTGACGGAGGTAAATCGAGAAAACACCGGACCGGATGACCGGTCCGGCGATCGAACACGGACCTCCCTATTTCAAATCCAGAGCCTGAGCCACCTCGCTCGGCAAAATCTTCAATATTAATATTAATATTAATAATAATAATAATAATAATAATAATAATAATAATAATAATAATAACGCCTTTGTGTCAATTCCCATTACTACTGCTAACTAGTTGATTGAATTAGTATTTGGGCTACAAATTTCTACGGAATAATACAGTCTAGAAATTACTATTGAGGGCTTCGAGCGAAAAAAGTATTGACGGACAATTCACGTTACTGAGGACAATGTAATCTGATCCTACTTTTTCCACGAAATAGGCTACAGAAGTCTTAACTTACAAGTGAATTGTGTTGCTAGTTGTTACCTATTATTGCAATAGCTAGCAATGAATCATGATTGAAGGAACGTTCTTCAATCATGTAGTGAGTTATTTTTTATTATAAATATCAGAATTCTTGATTTCGTCCAAAATATCAGTTGCCTTAATTTACACCAAAAATGTGCACCAAACTGTGTAATGGTACACCAAACTGTAAACAATTGTCAGAAAAGGGGAGAAAATTTACTTTTTAATTGATTAATGCTGTCAAAGTTGTACAGATGTAATTTAAAATTGCGTTTGTTGGGTTTATATTGTCCTTGACATGTTAAAAATTATCAAATGAGGCTTCATTTCACCATCATCAAACGAAATAACAATTTATTGTTTTTAATTAAAAATAATTAACCTGTCCATCAAAAACAATACATAGACCAAACAAGTATAAGTTTTAATTACAGTGCCTGATTTTCATTCACGTCTGTAATGCTAGCCGAGGGACCATCACGTCACACACTACGCGATGAGTAAACGTAGTAAAAATGTCAATAAGTCGAACATAAAAAGCAAAATATTATAGTTGAAAGTGACAAGAAAAAAATAAGGGGGCGGGGAGAAAACTATTGGAATTGGAGAAGAGGAGAAAATAATTTATTATAAAAGTGAGTATTAGGAACCAAGACAGGAAGGAATACACTTTATAAACGTTAGTTTTTTATAGAATTTTTTTTCTCTTTAGAGTTGAAAAATAATTTAAAGACAGTTATAAAATTAGAGAATACTATGGTACGTCGTTATTTTTGGTAGTATTTTAATTTGCTAACATATTTTTGTACAGTCTTGACCTTATTTCATATCTTCTTAAAATGGGGTAAAGTACGTAACGAATTTTCAAGGAAAAAAGAAATGAGAAAAACGCGGGAAAATTAGAGGGAGATGTGTGCCTGGGAGCGAGGCTGTAGGGTTGTCCCTCCTTTCACGGCGGGGCGGGCGGTTGTTGATTTGGCTGGGAAGGTGGAAGCAGTACGGTTACCTCCTTGCGCTCCGTTCGGCTCCTAACCACATGCGCCAGCTCGAGCTCGGCCAGCGCCCCAACCGGAAGTAGTCGGAGAGCGTGGGCCCTCTTGGTGGTCAGGTATGACTGCTGTGTTGATCTCCGCTCCCTCCCACCTCACATTTACTGTTAGAGCAGCACCTGGCACTGGTTCCTTTACTCCAATGATATATCTGATGCCTGCAATTTCGAATGCGAGTGAAAGGATGTTTTTGGGAATCGGGAATAATTCAGTTCACAGAGTAGGTTATTGTGTTTCCTGAATTCAGTATTTCTTCATTACTAAGCCAAATAAAAAAGCATCCGTTGGGCTCATATTCCTTTTATTAACATTCAAATGATGGTTCCTTTTATTTTAACTTCTGTTCCTACTTATCGATCATTGACTATCATTTCTTTACAAAGTTTAAACACTAAAATATTTCTGAAAATTATTGTTTATATTTATTAAAATGAAAATCTGTTATAGCACTCCGTTCGATAACTTAAAAATATCACAAATAAGTGAAATTATAGAATGATACATTTGGTTTGTTGTAGAACTGCTCCAATTTTGCCCTTCGAAAGACGTTTACAACATGAGCCCAATTCTAATTATTCTACTGTGAGTTTACTAATTCCATCATGAAAGACAAATTCCTGGAGATACCCCACACACGTTGAATTGATTAAGAAAGACACGTGAAGGGGTTCGTATCTGAATTCTTATAGTAGGCCATAGTGGAAGCTGTGCGCGCCGCGCCGATTGATTCTCTTCTGTTTCTGGGCTCGGTAATTCGTACCATTAGTGTGGTGCGTGTTATATCCCAGGAGGTGGCGGTGTTCGTCCAGCTGTAGAACATGAGATACGGCGCCGCCCTGCACGTCGATTTGCGGGGGGGGGGGAGGCATCTCCAGATATCTCAGCCCAGCGCGACACCGCCCTAGTCGGAACAAGCTCTTAAGTTCTCGACTGGTTTCCCTATATTTGTGGTAGTGTAGAGTGCAGTGTAACTCGTAAGTGTATGCAAGTGTTTGTGAAGAAAGAGGAGAGGACTACGCGGTGTGTCGCCTATTTTTTTTGCCTTCTAGCTGGTCTTGCAAATCCACCACTCGGTACTAGAACCCTAGGACCTCTCAGTCAGAGTTGTTTCCCTGAGCCATCTCGGTAGATAGAACGTTCTGATATTACAGATAAAGTCCACATGTTGCCATATTGCTTTTCTCTTAATTAAAATTAAAATCCGATATAACACTCCGTTCGATGACTTAAAAATATTACAAACAAGTGAACGCGTAAAATGATACTTTTGGTTTGTTGTAGAACTGCTCCAGTTTTGCATTTCGAAAAGCGTTTACAACATGAGCCTAATTTTCATCTTTAATCTTCGTACTTCTTTGTCCTTGGCTTTGATGTTTCCGAAAACTTACTATCTATGGCGTTGAAATCTGGTATCGCCGGTGTACAAAGCTCCACTGAAGTAATTGCTATACATTAACGCTCACTTTACCTGGACAGCTGGCTATTAAGTAGCCCGCTTTATTGGTTTTGACTCAATGGGGTGGTTATCAAACTTTCTTGTGAGGTGACACAAAGATACTTCCAAAATAATCTTTAGGCAATCGACTCTAAATTATTATTTTGCAAAAAAGTTTTTGTTCCTTCTGATGTAACGGTAACATGTCTATGTTGCTAATTCGTTCACGAGTATGCCGAACGCGAGATTCAGAGCAATATTTTTGAGAATGTTTAAGGAACTGTTTACCTTGATGTTTGTCTTGTTATCATGGTCTGCATATACGCTTTGTTTTGCTCGCAGAAGATTACAGCGGAAGTAAAACGGTATTAATGAAGTGCCGTTAGTCGTTCGCAAAAGTGTACGTTGAGTCATGTGCGCATCACGTTTTGAGTTAAGGTGCCAATGACTGAAACATATCAGAACAATATATTTCGTATGTCCATTACGAATGGCATTATGTAGATCCACAAACTATTATCAATGGCAATATTACCAATTACTGAGGGTAGTGATTCACAGACTTGTTTTATTGAAAGCCTACTTCAAAATTATTTTGTTGAATGTATTTATTTAATATCGTTCAAATAAAAAAGAACGTTAATGAAAAAGTACGAATTAATGTTGTGTGATGCATTCGTCTATTTTTATTTTCTCTCCTTACTACGTACTCGTGCAATAAAGAGAAAATGTGGTAATGTTTTGGCAAAAATCGGCGATTTGACGTCTGAAGAAACTCGTAGTTGTGGGGCCCTGGTATCAAAAAAAGTGAGTAAACGTGTATCTGTATGTAGTGAATTACTTCCTCTAATCTATTCCTCTATTCAAAACCCACAGTCCTTTTACGGGTCCTTGATACCAAATTGACTGACGGCAAAAGTCTCTGTCCCGTCTGTCCTGCCTGTCTGTCTCTGTCCCGTCTGTCTCTCTCTCTGTCCCGTCTGTCCGTCCGCGGTCAACGCTGGCGCCTAAACCTTTCAGACGGTTATCTCCAAATCTGATATTCCCCGAACGATCTGACCGATCTTGGATCGATCAGAATCGACGGCCTGCGAATTTCAAACGGGTATTTTGATTTTGGGGGTACTTCACATGGAACCTCTAAATTTTTAAAATTCTCAAAAATGGCTCAAAATTTTTTGGTTGAACTTTTTCTTCGGTAGCGCAAAAGACTCCTGAAAAGGACCAAGATCTCATTTCCGATGAAATCTGAATTTTTGAAATTGTTTTTCTACAACGACAACGTTGAAGATTAGAAGTGTTCCTTACTGATATTTGTGAAATATCTTGAAATATGTTCATGTACAATGTTTTGAAAATTAGTGGTTTTGTCGTAATTTTGTGTGAAATATAGGCAACTTTTAAACAATGGTACGGCTCTAATATTCCGTTTAACTTCGTGAATTTTCGAAAACTGCAAAAGTTACAAATGAGATGAAGCATTACGTGCTGTTGTAATACCACTAGTTTTGAAATGTAATATTAGTAAGTTAACTAGTATTACTTTACCTGTCACTCGTTAGTCTCGAAGAAACGAATAAAATGCACTACAGAATGCACGAGGAAGTAGTGGAACGAATCATAATTAGGTGTTATATTTCGTCTGTATTTGACGTCAATTCTATACAACTATAGACACAGCCTACTGGAAAATAATAGGTTGGTAATGTTTGATGGCTTGGAGACTGACGACTTGAGAAGACGGACGAAAATCAACAAGCAGAAAGAAAATGTTCGTTCTTGAGTGAGGCCGTAAAGCTCAGCACTAACCAGAGAGGTGTAATTAAGTGGCGTATTTGATATCAGAGATGCAATGTCATATTGATTGTGTATTAACTGTGGACAGTACTATGAAAAATTAATGCACTAAAATATTTGGGAGAGTGGATACAGTAAATTGTATGTACGGGGTTGGACTTAGTGGGAGGACTTATGAATGTCTTCCTTTCGAATACCATAGGTATCATAACTGAAAATTGTGAAGTTTAATAAATATTTCATTATTATTTCAGCTTAAAAAGCAACGTGTAAGGTTTTTTAATATGAGTAAATAATTATATTTTGAATTTACGTTTTAACTTAATATTTTCAGTAAGTTAAATTATTCAAATGTATGGCCTTTTTCATAGAATCATCGGCCCTGAACAAATATTAAATAAATATTTTTTATTTTCCCCCCAGTAAGTAACTTGATTATATTTTTTATTTATGGAAAAGTTTTAAAAAACGTCTCAGTAGAGAGAAAGTATGCAAACTCGTATCATAAAATTCGATGAGTCTAATGGTTTGAAAGAACTTGTGCTGGTATTCCGCTTCAAAAGTAATCAGTAATTGCTTCTGATGGACCCGTTGCTTGCCTTTTCCTTGTTTGTACAGAGTTATCAGTCACTTGGTTGCTGAATCATGCTTGATTAACGAGTTACCGTACCTCTGATAGCGATTTCAAATGGAAGTGATTTTTTTAATATATATCCTTGTTTATTTTCACGTTACGTTCGGTCCGTATTTTATAAGTAATGAAAATTATGATAGGAGACCTTATTTTGGTATATCACAATCACACAATTTTCCCATCATATGTTATTATTAACAAATAAGTTGAGTATTGGGCCTTTACGTTACTCAATTTCGCATGTTTATAAAATGCATCGGAACGAATTAGGTCCCTATATAGTGGTCATGAAATTAGGATAACGAAGGGTTCGCTGCATAAGAGCTGGAAATCTTGGGGAGATTGCGGGCGAGTGGAAAGAGAGATCTGAAGTCGTCCGGAAGAATGATCTTTTATCCATCCTAAGTTAAAAGTAGCCCAGAGATGTGAAGTTCGGTCATTAGAAAATTCTGTGGCCTATTACTCACTACCATGAATGGTGCGTCTTCGTTAAATGGCGAGCTTTTTACAGCGTAGAGAAATGTCGTCCAGGATTAACAACTTCAGATCCAATGCGTATTCGTGAACCCGAACATTACGTCAGAAGAATTTCGGATTACAGTATTTGTTTACTAATTTCTGCAGTTTTATAAAAATTATGATAATCGGCGTGGTATCAATTTTGGTAGTGTGTGTTGATGGTATCGCTAAAGCAGTCAAAAAGCAACCATATGGGAAAGGACGTAAAAATCAATTTGACATATATCCGTAGGAATTGAAAGGTAGCACAACACTTTCTTTACTCGTGGGAACAACGTAACGTCTTCGAGGGCACTATGAGCACAACTCATTGGTCACAGGCTTGCCTGTTGACGTATCTACGGATTTCCAAGCGGTACAAAAACTCTTGTAGCTGTCGCCTTCCTACAAAGTTGTGGATTACCTATCTTAACCATTCACGTTTGTCGATTCGGTAAAGTGTAACAAGTCTCTTATATCTTCTGTGCAAGGGTCGAAAGAACTAGTTTATTCCATTGCCGTACCCTCGTGTGAAGCAGACAACATTGGATCAGGTCGGTTGATTCGTCACACAACCGACCAGCGGCGCCGCCGAGCGGCCCGTAATGCTCCCGGGCGGCAGTCCCCTGCTCCCTGGGGGGTTGAGAAAGGACGGGGCCCGTCTACCTGAAACGAATTGGAAGGCCCGGGTTCGACCCTGTGCCCAGGGGACCTCGCGTGACCCTCTGGCCACCGCCTCTTGCAACTTGCACGAGGCGAGCGATCGCGAATTGCGGGCGCTGTTTTATGCAGGATTGAAGCCCTCCCGCCGCGTTTATTGCGGTGGCGGTGCCGCCTCTCGCTTCCCGGAAACGAGACACACCGTGCTAGACGCGGGTTTACGTCGGCCGTTGGCCACGGTTCGCGTTACAGCGCGGATTCACAGAGCTAGTTGCCGTTGTTGAAACTATGATTCTTTAGATACTACGTTGTCTGTTTAATTGTGATTTCTTAATTAACGACCGTTTAACTGACAGAAATCAATCATCTTAACTGTTTATTATGCGTCTTACAACAAATACAAGCTAGTGGTAGTAAAACAGCACATACTTTCTCGGAATTTTTGCAATATTCAAAAATTGAGTATATAACGAAACTCGGACCTGTGCCATTTCTATTAACTTACTTTGCCGTATCTGGTTAAGATATTTAATTCAAAAATTTGGAGCAGTTTTTTGAAGGAAAAAAAATCAGTTTTTATTTAAGCGTCATGTAAAGTAGGCTGATCAGGGAACATCAATTTAAGGGAAAATTCTGTTTTTAATTTAGCTACTTGGGTTGCTCAAAAATGGACGAACGTTTTCCCGTAAACAATTTTTCGGTACACAAATCCCACAAAATGTTGACTCAGTCAACCCGCCTTAGAAGAAGTAATTTGCTACCTTTAGGAACAAGCATTATGTACTTTTTTGGTTTCGAGACTTACAATACGATTTTTTTTTCTACCGCAAAATCGCCGTTTTCACTGCAGCATAACATGTAACATTCACTATACGTGTGTAGTATGCGAGAAAATAAAAATGTTTTTTGCCCTTTGTAACTACTCTCTTGTCAAATTCAAACAAGTAAATACCTTATGATTTCTTCTACCACCTACTTTTTTTCTATTGGGAAATAAACGTTACAAAATGTTGGGTTAAATGAATTTTGTCGTCGTAATGTTTAGTGTTTTAGACTCGTAATTTACAATCTTGACAATTAAAACGTTATTTTTTTCTTTCAGTTCACAATTACGATGTTATACTGATCCCGAAATTGCCAACACTACCTAATCGACGATAGTTCGACGACGATCGAGTGAAGATAGTGAGGTTATTATTTTGTGAAGGCAGATTTTTTTTCTTAGAGAGTCCTACATGACAAAACCTATAATCTAATTACAAATGTAAAATTAAATTAGCTTTTAATATTTTTAAATATCCTCTGCTTTACAATTCTCACACGAAGTTTTATTTCCACTTTTCTTCAATCTCACTTTAATGGCTACTCGCTTTAGCCAAACAACATTACATTAAAATTGCTCACCTTTGGCCATGTACATGCAAGATATGTTGTTTTGTGCCTGGACGTTGTTTCGTCGGTCGCCACTCGCCTCTTCTAATGGGCTGAATATCAGGAGAATGAATTACTACTACACGGCGATGATAATGGGCTTCGTTATAGTAGTGGTAATTTCTCATTGTCACTTTCATTGAGTAAGAGTCGTGTCGTTATTGGTTACAGTAAAAAACGCGTACCGTGCAGTAAAGGATAAAAACAAGAGTTTTAAAGATTCTCTTGAACGAGTTACCTTCTTTAACTTCTTCAGCGTTTTGTGTATCTGCGTTCCGTAATTTCGTTGTATTTCCGGTTGTGATGGCGCTCAAGTAAAGATTTGTTCGATTGATAAAAATATTACGTATTTATATTATTTACCTATTGGTAATTCATCACTGCTTTGAGAGTTCGATATCGTAGGAATATTTACACTGTACAATGAAACGTTCCTACGACATCGAACTTACAAAAACATTAATGCGTTATTTTCTGTGATAAATACTAATTTTAAAAGTTTGAAATGCCATTACCGTGAAATTTGTTAGGAAATGTGTTCATTGAACATTTTAATTTTGAGACAAAATGACATTGAATCAGTATTCGCTGTCAAAACAGCGAAATGTGTAACTTAGTAATTTTATTGACATTTTAATGCTTGTCTCGTGAGATATGCATTCATAATGTTATTCATCTCTGCTATAACGCGTGAACATTAATGCGTTCTATAGAAACTGCCTTAAAGTCGTTATTCATACAAAGTTATTACACACATTAATCTGTTTATTCCGGATGGACAGGGAAGAAAAAAGCGTAAAAGGGGGAAAGAAAAATGATGTCTGAAGTCGCGGAAGGGATGAAAAAGAAAAGATGTCAATGAATGGGACGGGCGCCTCTTGTTTTATCGCTGAGACATCAATGCAGTTCATATGAATATACGTGTATGGAGGTACCTAAGTACGTACGTACGTGCATGGGTGTGCTGGGAACGTTTTGCAAAATGTATAAGTCGAGTAATTTTTGTCTTTGCCGTATTGTTTTAGAACTTGTTCGTTCTTTGTTTGGTTTTCATAGTAAATAATAAACAATATGAATGCAACTTAATGTTACGTATTTAAAACAATATGACATATTGTGGAGGTCAAATAAATAAATTATGAAAGAAAAGAAAATTGGAGTAAAAATTGAAGAGACTGAATTTGTGAATTTGAATTAGAATGTACAAAGAATGTATATCCTTGCCTGTTCTTGAAATCATCTAACTCGTAATTGGTGCTTACAATCTAATTCTCACGTTTCTTGGTCAGGTACTGCAGTAGACAAGGGACTGAGTGAGGTGTCCCTCCATTCCGATATGTTTGTCGCCCACATGTTCTACTGCCGCGTTGCGCCGACCTCAGGGCTCGCGTGCGTCCGCCCCGTCGCGTCGTCCCAACCCCAACCCCGNCCGCCCCGCCCCCGCCCCACTTAGTTCCCGCTCCCGCCGCCGCCGTGAAAAGCCAAGGGCTAACGCGTTCGTGGAAAGGGCTTCGCGTTCGCCCTCGCCAGCCTAATGCGGGCAGCCCGCGCGCGCGTGCAACCTCGTGGCCGTGCCGCGCCGCGCCGCGCCGCGCCGCGCTACCGCCCTCGTCGATACTCCTGCGGTCGAACATCGACGGCGCGGCCCGTCGCGGCGGCTGGCAGTTGTGGGCGGCCGTTTGAGGCCGCGGCTCCGTGGGCGGCGGGTGGGCGACCTGCCCCGCCGGGAAGTGCAGTGGCCCCTCCTCCGCCGTGGGAACGCTCACAGATCTTCCTTCGCGCTGGCATGCGCCACTGGGAAACCAGACATCAGCCGCCTGGGGTGTTTCTAGCATTTTTAATACGCATATTGTTTAATACGTTATGAACACAATAGTAAAGCAAGACTAATCCGAATAGTATAGATTTTTTCGTTTGATTAAACTCTCTATTTTATGTATTCAAACATTAAATGAATGAATTAATACAGGTACTTGCATGGTACCACGGAAGATCAAAGTTGACTTCACGGCCTGATTCTAGAAATACCGCCGCGGCGTCCGGGTTTAATCTTCCGACGATATAGTCTGCTCAGCTCCCGTAACGGCTGGAGGGCATATAAGGACATTTACTCTGCCTTTCGAACATGCGAAGTTTCCGAATTCGGTAAATTCTCTTATTGTTAAATGAATTTTTAATCCGAAAATAATTTTCGAGTATTGTTCATGAAATATATACTTCATTATTTTTTTCTGAATATGGGAAAAATGTTCTTTAATGACAATGTTCCAAATTCCTGTATGTTTTAGGAAGTGTCTGATGATTCTAATGAAGTAAAATGAATCTGTACTTCGAAGGTAAATGGTACTGTCACATTCATCTAATTTTACGGAAGTAAATATTAACAATGTCTTTGCACTCAAAGTGAAAGTGGACATGATGTTTAGACTATGCAGTTTAACGTCAGATTTCTAACGTCACAGTCGTACATTGTTACTAAGCACCTTTCTGGGACCACAGTTTTTTCCCTTCTTGCCACGTAGAATGTGCTTTTATAATCAGAATTATTTTACTTCTGAATTAAATTTTTATTCACGAATAGCAATAGAATATTTTGATTAGTCAGTACCTTGGTCACACTTTTACTCCTTTGGAAAATAAACGAAAAGAGTCTAATATAGTGTAGACGTGAGTGTATGACGGTCATGCTTGAAGGGTGGAATTAAATGTTGTAAGGGTGGAATGTAATTATGGTGGATTAATTTGAATTGCTGCCAACTTGTGTAATGAAGGACCAGAGCAATTGCATTGTTCTCCTCAACCTCGTTGTAAGATTTGATAATGGTGGAAATGATACATGAATTATGCATGTAATAATTTTGTTGTTTGTTTATTCATTAAAAATATGAAAAAGGATAGCCAAATAACTTCGCAAGGAAGAGATTAAAATAAACCCATATGAATTTTTCGTCCTACAAATTACAATACTTTTAGCTGATATCGAAGATTAAAACAATACCACGAATAAGCCCTTAAGCATTTATTTATGGACAGTGACGATAATTTGCGAATTGACGTTAACTTTCATAGTATTAGCCAACACTTGGGGCAATGATGTAGCTGAGAGCTTGAGAAAACTTTCAAAGAATAAAGTGAAATCGTGCGTGTACTTTCAATTTGATAACTGTGCTCTTAAGAGCTGTCCCTGGTTACTATCGTTCTGACATCTTTCATTTTGTTGTCAGTCGTCGTCATATGATGATGTAGCGTTTTTCTGAATATTGCAGACGATAGTCATTTTTAGCGCAGGCTTTTTTGTGGTGCCTGGAAATTTGAAAACCGGAACCGTATTATATTCCTTAATATGAAATATTTCTTTTCAGTGTGTCTAAAGATGCAAAGGCTCCTAAAAGCGAAACATTTCCAATTCTGTTGAATGCACAAAGCAAAAAGAGGAAGAGTATTTGTAGCCGCACACACTCCGGGTCATAAAAACGAATGCATGGGCTTCCTAAGCAGGGTTTGATCTTCAGTGCCCTTGCAGAGCGGTCAGCATTAGCTGACGAAGTGTCCTTCCGGGGGCGTGCGGAGCGCCGTATAACGCCGGCGCGTGCCCTTAATTCCTTCCTGCGTAGGGTCGTAAAGCGGGTTGTCGCGTTTGCCACACCCGCACCCCCCACCCGCACCACCGCCTCCGCCAAACGACCGCTCAGGAATTCCATTGTAACGACCGCCCCCCGGCTCTTTCCCGCGCCGTTAAACGCCGCCACCCCGCCGTTCGGGGATGGCAGTCGAGGTGAGAGCCAGAGAGTAGAGGTGCCGTAGGCAGGCGTGGTGGTGGAAATGGTTACGCTGTTGAGACCTCTGTCGGTAGGATCAATGAAATTCGCGGTCGCAATGGCATGGGAAATGATGTGGAATGTGGCGGGGATCGGTGGTGACATCGGCAGTGATGCCAGCAAACGTGTTGATGTCAGTGGCAATGGCGGCGGAGACGACCGTGGTGGTGGCAGTAGCGACGACGTCGGTGACGGGGTCGGATGGCGACGGCGGTAGCGGTAGTGAAGCAATGAGAAGTCCTTGCGCCAGCTGGGAGAAGGATTTTATTGGCTCAGCGCTACCGCCCAATTAATGAAGGGATGTGATTTACTGTTCAGTTGTAATTGCCAACATCCATGAATTTCGCCATGTACGCCCACTTGGAAGTGATACGGTGATGTTTGATCGTTGTCGCCTAGGAATAAAAGCGAGGGGAACGACTAAGAAGAAATTTAATAAAATCGTACGAACAACGTTGCATTACGGCTAAAAATAATTAAACTTCGACTTTATGACCCTTGTGGTTTTATTGTATATCGTAATATTTAATTAACTAGTATTAAAAGGAAGCCTCATGATTCTTTACCTACGATAATTTAGGTATGTTTGTGGGTGATGAGACAATTCACAAGTGAATCAGAGTATTATTTGGTAACCTCTGTAGAGGATCATGTAGCAAGATGTGGTGGACTTTACATCTATTTTGTACTATTACTCGTACAATGCCTTCAGTTTTTTTAGCCGAAGGGAATTGAATTACGATTAGGGCTCCTGTTGGCAGGTTGCCCAGATGTCAAATAACGAGTTTGATGGTTACTGAGGCGAAGTTGCTTAAGACTCGTTTGTGTTTTACGCATCATTTCGGATTGATCAGGATTTACTTAAATTAGAGAGTGGGGACCCTTCAGAAGATTAGACGGATACTTTTAGCTTCACTTCACGCTTGTCTTACGCCTATCAGTGAATGCAGTTGGAATAACTGGCAGTTTTTGGGGTGACATATGGAGCGTATTGTTACTGACCTTTCCACCCATGCTAGTGTCATTTTTTATTTACAAAAATGTTAACGCTTTTCCGCAATTAAATGATTTTTGGGACAGTGATAAATAACATTTAGAACTGATTCCTTTGTAAAATTACCCTTGTGAAAACACTTACGAGGCATCTTTTGTCTCATTTGTGATGCTTTAGGACGGACACTGACGTTGGGATCACATCAGCTCCTCGATACGAACGAAGCTTTGTTACGAAGAAAATATGGTACATGTACATAGAGGAATATGGTTCCAATTAATGAGCACTATTGTTCAATTGACAGTGCTACAAGACGAAACTGGAAGCACGCGTATTTCTTTTATCGATATGTCTCGTAATGCGCAGTCTCTGTGTATTAAAATTACGTGCGTAAGGGTAACTCACACAATGTGTATAAAGAGGATTTTTATTTTTTTATTTTTTTTTATTTTTGAGTATTGTACATTTTGCCTCGTAAAATTGAAAACGACTGAGCAGAAGACAAATATTTTGAAACTTCTTTTTGTCGCTTCTATTATTCTTTGTAAAAATTGATTTTTTTATTAACAATGTAATACGATTATTTAGTGAACAACACTTTGAAGCTTGTTTAAAAAACTATTTTTTTAAATTTATAAAAATTGTGTCATGACAAAAATGGTATCAAAAATTTGTATTGTTAAATACGCCTGCTACGTAAAAATAGCGTCTTTGTTTACGTTGGCGTTAAGAGATTCGGTTTGTGAGTGGCGTCTTTCGCCGACCAGCGGAGTGCCTGCATACTTCCTGGAGCCAAGGCCGCCCACTACGTCAACAGTCGAACAAAGGAGGCGGGGCGTACGAGAAGCAGGGTTCCTGCTTTTTCTTCGGACGCCAGCGATCAGATTCGTCATCGCTCTCATTGTATCTTAGCTAGTAGCCAACGCGGGTTCAGCTCTCGCCGATTCCATTCAAGACAATGGCTCAATCGTCTATTGTGTCGGCAAATAAAACGACGACGGAGTTGTGAAAACGTGAGCGTTTTTTTGTGAGGGGTGGTTGTAGTGTAGTATTGGTGTTTTGCTTGAAAAATGTCTGCTGAAGAAAAATGTGTAATTTCATACGTATGGAAGAAAATTATGACATGCTTTTGCATTCATGTAATTCAACATTACTAAACATTGCAGTTATTAAATTGTTTGATGAATTATTTTATAGTATCAAATAGAATTTGAGCGTGAAATTTCCTTGGAAATAGTGGAGCTTATGCAAGTCTTCGCGGGAGTTCCTGTTGAGTGGAGAGAAGTTGGATAGGAAAGTTATGTAGATACTTTTGGATAAATCCTTTTCCCTAGTTGTTGCGGCGCGCAGTGTAGCAATTTCCGAGCGCGCTGCCGCCGCCGCGGCGTTGCTGTCGGAGTGGGTCTTGAGAACGGCGGGCGGGCGGGCGGGCGTGCGGCCCAGTTCCGTGGGGGGAGGGGATGGAGGCGGCGGCGGCAGCGGGCCGGTGCCGCACCGGTGCGCGGGCACGCGAAGTAACGGGCTCCGCCCCCCCCCCTCCGCCACCGCTTCCCACCGCCCCTGCCCGGGCCTGAGCGCGTCGCGCGCGCGGCGCCTCTTTCAGCAGGTGCGCGCGCGCTCTGGAAGAGAGTTCGGACGGCTGCGTGAAATGTGGCCGGTGCTGATGCGCCGAGGCGTGGATTTCGTAATCAGCCTTTTTTCGCTTCCCTGTTGGGAGACTGGGCGTAACCGTTTTACTGTAATATTGATTGGTGTCAGTGTGTGTTGGTTGATGGGTCCTAATTGCTAAGCTGCACGAGGTTAAGTCGACAGTGTTTCTTTCGGACTCTGGCGAAACACGTGTCTGTCTCTTGGAACTCAGACAGAAGCTGGAATTCAAATCTGTGTAGGCTAAGATTTATTTGACGTGACGATGATTTTCTAGAATGGTGTTCTGCCCGATCAATCTATTGATGGGCAGATGAAGTATTTTTAAATTTCAAAATGCATATTCGCAAGATTTTCACCACTTGTACAAGTTTTCGGATTGAACGTAGGTAGCCTGAAAAAATAACATTTTTCAATGAACCTGTAGTAAGAATCTAGGATTGAGAAGTGGATCTGAGCGTAAACTCATGAAATGTCTCGGCAATAAGATCTTTCACTAAAGCATATTTTGTACATTGGATATTCTTTTGCGGACATTGAATATACGACACACAACAACGCATGTTTTCATTTAACATCTACTTATTTACTGTCCTCAGTCTCGTAGGCCACTTCAGTCATTGACAACATTAACGTAGGTATGTAAACATAAGCAGGAGTTTTGCCAAAAAAGTGGATGTACCATTCACAATGGACGTGAGCGTGATGGAGTCCTCATTGATTAATATATCGACACTAGTCAAGTCACAAAGGTAAATGAAAGCTACTTGGTGAAATGGATGCGATAAAGCTCAAACGCCATTTTTTTATCCCACGACTGCGACGAATGGTTCCATGGCCACTTACTACTACTTACTACCAACTGCATTAGGTTCTGCTGAACGAAAACGCTAGACGTTATTTGTATGTTCCTGCGGTACACGACTGTGTGCTGTTTTCAAACCAAGTTACACAAGTACGAACGCGTGGAGTTGGTGAACCCTTTTGTTTCTTTACGTTAATGACTGACTTTTACCATTCTCACTAATTGCATCGAATAATACGACACCGAGCATTTGCGTTCGTTACTTTTACGTGTCGGTTTGATTATGAATAGGTAAAAAAACTTGGCTTCTCCTGCGGGAGCGGCCAGGTAAACGCGACTTCCGGGCCTGCCCGTGCAGGGGGCAGAAGCTGCTGCAGCCTTGCCGCGCGCCACGACCGGATCATCTTTCCAGTGGCGCCCAGCGAATCTCAGCTGCTTCCTGACATGTGACTTTGGGGCGCCGGAGGCGGTCGGCCCAAAACAATTTCAGACGCGGTTTCGTTTTTGTTTTGGAATGGGTGGTGTGTTTTTTTTGTTTTGTTTCGGCGGGCTAATGGAGTTGGTTTCGGCGAGAGCTGTGGTTGTTATTTGGGCGAGTGCTGTGGTTGTTGTTGGTCCGTGCTGTGGTTGTTGTTTGGTCCGTGCTGTGGTTGTTGTTTGGTCCGTGCTGTGGTTGTTGTTTGTTCCCGTGCGGTGGTTGTTGTTGTTGTTTGGTCCCGTGCGGTGTGTTGTTGTTGTTTTGGTCCGTGCGGTGGTTGTTTTGTTGTTTGGTCCGTGCGGTGTGTTGTTGTTTGTTGTTGGTCCCGTGCGGTGGTTGTGTTGTTGTTGTTGGTCCCGTGCGGTGGTTGTTTTTGTTGTTTGTTTGGTCCCGTGCGGTGGTTGTTGTTGTTGTTGTGTTTGGTCCCGTGCGGTTGTTGTTGTTGTTGTTGTTGTTTGGTCCCGTGCGGTGGTGGTTGTTGTTGTTGTTGTTGTTGTTTGGTCCCGTGCGGGTTTGTGTTGTTGTTTGCCGTGCGGTGGTTGTTGTGTTGTTTGGTCCGTGCGGTTGTTGTTGTTGTTGTTGGTTGTTGTTGTTTGGTCCCGTGCGGTGGTGGGTTGTTTGTTGTTGTTGTTGTTTGGTCCCTGTGCGGTGGTTGTTGTTGTTGTTGTTGTTTGGTCCCGTGCGGTGGTTGTTGTTTGGGCGAGGTGTAATGTTCCCACAGCTGCAGCTGCTCGGTGCCCGTCCACCGTCCGCCGTCGCGTGCGCAAATCCGTTGGCGGAGTGTCCGCTGTGAGCGGGGTGGGTCACGAGGGCGCGTCGTCGCCGTCCCCCGCGGGCGTCGCGTCTCGTCGCGGTTCGCCGCCTGCGGCGAGGGCCCGGTGACGTGCGGTGGCGTAGGCCGGTGGACGGCGGGGGCGGGCGGGCGTGTGTGTAATGAATGGCCGCGGGTGCCGTGCACGCGACCTCGCTCCGCCCGGCCCCGCCCCTTCCGGTCGCCCGCCCGTCCGCCCGCCGTCCGTCAGCTGCCTGTCTGTTCCACTGCGCCGCGTCGCCCACAGGAAGCCGCACGCGCGCGCACGCGTTAATCCGGTTAAGCGATCCGCGATGGGAGATTCCCGTCCGACGCGACGGTTACAAGAGATGTACTACACTGAAGATAATAAACTCTTTTTGTTCAATGTCTGTCATCTTATTTAAGCCGTTGATGCCCTTTGAATATGTTGTGTAATGTCCATTCTGAGTTATATTAAGAAACAACCATATGAAATCACATTATATTAACTTGCAAACCTTTTGCCTCTGCGAAATATTTTCGATGCTTAGCACGATTTCCTATGCACTTCTGTAGGAACGCTACTGACAGTGAGAGAGTTGGTAGGGACAGTGGGTGTCGGAGGAGTCTTCATCATCCAGCCCCCATCTTTCGCAGCAACATTTTAATTGAACGAAATGGCGGGTTTGCCTCCGACACCTTACTTTCACGCCGAATCTTTGTGGTGGAACGTTTGCTTTGTGCCTCGGTCTATGCTGTTGAATGGCGCGGTCCAATTAAACGATGTTGAATATATTTCTATTCGAAGTGTTCCTGGTTCTTTTTTTTCTGGAATCAATTTTTCTAATCAAAGAAGCGGACAAAGAGCAGCGATCTTTGTAGCATAAATGTATAATTCTATGCACTATTCATCGTCCTCAACGGGCAGTCTTTTTCAGTGAAGGGATGAGGAGGAAATGTGGCCGAGTAGATTTCTTCTTTCTAGTGACACATTTCATGTACCAAAATCACTAGCATATTTAAAAGTAATCTGTTATTGCTATATCAACTAACATCTTAAACCGTAATTCATCTGTAAGTATATATTGATTGCACGTTCATTTTTCTTTTGCGCGATTTCTGTATTGAATGAAAGCTGTTTGGGTGCTTATTTTAATTTGTTGCTTTGATGAGAGATTTTTTAAATATATTTATTGTGGAATTTAAAATCCGAATGAGTGTCCAATTATAGAAGCACGAATTATCAGATATGTTGACAGTGAGCTGATGAACAAGGACTTGCAACCGGGCATGCATGCTTGATTCCTTCCTTCAGTAAGTATAATGAGGGAAAATGCGTGAAGAGCGACGAGTGTTCTGTATTTTGGAAATTCTCTAACTTTCATCTTATGATATACTATTGTTGACACGAGTGGAACTCCCAGTTATGTGGGAGGGGGGGAGACTATGGTTCTGCATTCCATTTACTTTGTTGCGGGGAATGTTCAGACCTCCTGACTAGCTTGAGTGTGTGAGCGCGACACTGCGTGAAGATCATGTTATATCATTAATGAAATCGACAGAATTAGCGGTAAATGTTCAAAATATGGCTATTACGAATCGTAACTCTCGTTTCTAAGGCACAGTGATTTCGTCTAGTAATTATAAAATTGTGAACTTGTTTTGTTTGTATGTTATTTTCTGCACGTTCTGTAACACAATGATATAAATTGTGTAGGCTTCCGCGGCCAGAGTCATTCTAGAGCGAATCGAAAGTGCAAAATTTTGAAGATGTGACGTGCAATAATATTAAAAGTCGAGTTTTGTAGTCTAATTCCAAGCTACTTCCCTAAGATCGGGAAAATATATTCCAGTGGTTATATTTTTAAATTGATTTTATTACATTAAAATTAATTGCTATTTTTATACTATTTGCTTTATAAGAGAGAGAATCTTTTTATTATACACAAACAGGCAAAATAACATTTTCAAATCACTGTTCATTTATTTTCTTTTTTACTTTTAAAGAATGTAAATTACTTTCGAAGTTCACCCTCATTTTAATCGAATTACTTTTGGGTTTGTGAAGTGACCTTCCGCCCACAAGGGGTTTTGCTCATGAACATGTCTGACCACTTGCCTCTGTTTGCTTTTTTGGAGCTACGGATTTGCATAATTTCGGCCGAGGCAAATTTACTTCTCGCTGGCGACTTCGTAATATGAAAGCAGAGACCTCCACCTCTCTAGTTGGAACTTCGTAACAAGAGTCCCGAGGTGGTCGCCAGATACTGTTGCGACACACATCCATGCATACATACACATACACACTCGCACACACTAACTCATTCACACAGAATAAAAAGTGGGTGGTTGTGAGAGGAAAGCATGGTGCCGGTTTTAGGATTACTCTCATTAAATTAAAGAATAAATTAAATACAGAATTGAATAATTGTTGAAAATATTGAACTATATTTCCTTGATATTTTATATTAATTTTAATGTAATAACTAGTTATGATACAACTATTCGCTTTTACATTTAACCACCCAGAAATTCACTGGTTTCAGTAGTCTCTGTATTAACTGTAGCTTTATTCATTATCCCTGGAATAGCGTCTTTTTTTTTTAGGTCGAAGCTTCTCTTGATATTTGAATATACTCCTCTAATAATTTTCTCTTGTCATTGATTTGAATATCATGACGTCATTTTCACTCACCCTATCGAAATACAAGTATCCATACAACTTATTATTTTTCCCTAAAACACTATAAAATTATCCATTTTATTTTTGTATTTCCAACAGCAACTGACTTGAGAACTTTGCCTGCAGCTATAGTATCGCCGCTGACGGGGTGGGGACGGGTCAATGCCGCTCTGCCGGAGGGAGGGGGAGGCTGGCTCAAATTGGCGACGTGCGCGCTTGGTGGATCTCCCAGTCACAGTTGACTGACTGCATCAGCCTGCCCATGCGCCTAACCATCCGCCCGTGCTGCACTGCTGCGTTTGTACAGCATGTGCCAACAAATGGGGCTTTTTCCACCGCTTCCCAAGCTATTGACCGTCCTCGGTCGTGCGACCGAGGCTTAGACGCTGTGACATCCCCCCGCCGGCCGGTCGGGCGATAAAAATGCTAAAAAATGTTACTTCTGTAGATTACTTATTAGGAATACGTCAAAATTGCTGAGCTGGGATTCCACAAGTTGAATAGAGATTTTCTAAGTTCTGAGCATTAGATACTAGTTTTTCATTTATTAGTAGAAGATTTTTACCTATATTTTGTATATTTCTCTCGTTTTGTTTCAATGATCTTATTCACGTTCATTGTGGGGGTGTAAAACGGGTGGAGAGACTTCTAAACAATGATAACTAGCGAAGCTTCGAAATGGCACAGACTTTCTCGTACTTTCTCTAACATATTCAGTGGGAGGTAGCTTTTCGGATTTGTCGGATACATTTTTTCAATTTTTCGGTTTTAATCGGTTTTATCCTAATAGTAGGATAGAAGTATGACTTTAAGGATATAAAATCTGGTTCTAAAGGCAAGTTCATTGAAAATCTAGAGCTCTCCGTGAGAAAATGTCGTGGAAGCGTTTCTGATAATATCCAATTTCGAGCTCATTTTTACAAAACTTTTGAGTTTTCGAGAAACGTCACAAGAAATCATTTGGAGCACGTGCAGTTATAGATGCAGTAATGTATAAACATTTATGTAATGTAAATATTAACGACGTGAGAGATATTTGTAAAATAGTGTGTTTTTTATATTAAAATAATATATCAAAATGGAGTTTGATATTTTATTCAATGCAATTAGCACTATCCGTATGTATTTGAGCCGTTTTTTAAAAGAATGTTTTAATATTGCTAATATATTCTTCAAAATTGCGCGAAACTACTAATATTAAAAAAAAAGACCTTCAATTTAAAGAACTAATTGTGGAAAACCAATTTCCTCTAGTGATAAAAACTGTTTCATAATGTGGTTGAACTAGGGGTTCCAAAAAATTTTGAACTTTTGCTATTTATTAAAATTCAGAGTTAACAGTGCAATCGGACTACTACCAACTTCGTATATATATTTCACCCTCTTCTTACAAGACATTTAATGATAACATGTAGAGTTTTTTTTATAAAATGTTGGAAAAGTCCCTTTGCCTTTATGTAAAGGACCATCCAAATTTAAAGAATTCTTTACAAAATCTCAGTGTTTGCTGTCGGGCTAGGTTAATCGGGGAAGATTCATTGTGGAAATCATATTCTACAAATATTTCAGATGCTAGTGTTGTTCGGACGGAGTGGCGGACGCTTTGAAAGAATAAAACAACACTTCTTAGGTATTAGGGAGGTTCAAAACGTGTTTTTCCATTTGGGGTCTTCTCGAAATTGATTTTCCGCGGCATTACGTAACTTCCTCTATACTATTATGTATACACGCAGTATACGAGAAAGTAAAAGAAGCTTATAGTAATCTTTAAACATTTTATTAACAAGAACTTAGCAAATGTTGCACCGAAAAATTTCATTTGCCTCCAGACACGTCTACATCACGTCCTCCGACGCTATTCTTGGAAGTGGGTGAAATGAGACCCCTCGCAGCGTGTCGTGGCGTCGGCCATTCGTATCCTTCCTTCCAAATGCGATATACCAAGACTGGAACCGTTCATGGTGTGCTCACTGATTTCTTTGCTCCCTACAGTGCACTTTTTAAAGAATTTTGTGACCGGATGATTGAGATTTTAGGTCGTATTATTTATTTTCAAGGTTGGGGAACACGAGGATGTGTACTAATTTGGCGAAATCAGTTTTTTGTTCTTCCCAGTATTTTGGATGAAAATGATTTTTTTTTAAAACCTAGGCATTTCCATTGCAAATAAGTTTGTGCCTGTATTTCAACGTGCAAAACAATACTTCAACGTGCAAAAAGTAATTTGTGTATTTAAAATTGAGGTGGATTTTTAGTGTTCATGATGTCATTTGTTTTACAATTTGATTTGAAATATTGGTTTGGAATGAATAGAAAAATAACGGAAGCCTTGGTGAAGAGAGTATTAAAACGCTATTCATTTTTTATCTGCAAATAACGACAAATGCAAACACTTCGAATGGGGTTGTTGATTGCTACAGCAATTCAAGGTTTGTTGACGTTAGTTGAATAGAGGAATTGATTTTCTGAGTTGGAACCATAAAACCCGACCATTGGCACGTCAAGGTTGCGAGAATATAAGGCAATCTCAAGCGGAGTGCAATAATGTCACGCGATTGAGGAACACCCTGCTTAAACAGCTAATATCGCCGGCATTTGAGATAAAGGTATACTCGGCTCACTGTACATCATGCCGTTACGAATTTATTTCTCCATTATCATAATGCTTTACTCCGAAGAGTCTAAAGATATGTGTTGGGTTATTATGTGCTGGTCACTAAATATGATGTGCTTGGTGGCGCTCTATAAACGACCTTACTCTGAAACCTTCTAATATTGATATCGTACTTATTTTACTTTTATGAAGTCATATAACAATAAACCTGCACGTTGTGCAAAAAATAACTTAATTGCCTTCCATTAGCAAAAAATTATTCCGCTTTTGACTTGAAACAAAACGGTTGTTCATATTACAAATTATTTTCGTTCTTTATTGCGTAAAAGAGTATTGATGAGATGGTTTGAGTATTTCAATTTATCATCTACGACACCCACTTTTGTCTCTACGTGTGAATAAATTTTTATAATAAAAGACGTGTAAGGCAGGGCATCTATGTTCTCATTGTGAATATTAAGAGCAGTGAGGATAGAAACTTCGTAACGTTGTCGAAATACTCATTCGTTAATAGGTTTTTCATATTACCCAGAGACCAATTCTCAGTTGTCTGTTTCAAACGAAGTAAATTGTAGACTTTGTCACTTAATAATACACTGAATATTGATGACTATTTCTTAAAGAATGAGGTTTGCAATTAAAATCAAATTGAATATTTATCGTGATACCCAGACAGATGATACTCTCTCTCGCAATCAAATCTTCCTCACCGTTTCTGTGTTATATTCTCAACTTTCTTTGACATCCAATATGACCGACGCTATTCTGGCGTCAATGAACACCAAGAATTAGAAGAAGGATTTCCATTTTCACCATGTGTGCTGCCAATCTCGTGTCAAACAAGAACTTTTTCAAGAGAAAGCGTCCTTTGCTTGTGGACAGTCGCGCTGCACCTCTCGCCCTGTTCATCACGATCCCAGCGGAGGGTGGCGGCGCGAGGAGCGGTTTTGGCGCAGGGGAGCGGGCATGCGGATGTATCCGATGCAACCCTCTCTCTTGCCCTTTCCGCCCGTCAGTCACTCTGTCTCTGCCCCTTCCAACCTTGCCCTTCAACCGCCCTGCCTCCTTCCCCCTTTGCCTTGCCCTTAAAATGCCTTTCCTCTTGTCTCCTCTCGACATGTCCCTCTTCATAGCTCCCTCCCGCTTTGTCTCTCAACTCGAACCTCCTCACCGTCCTGCATTCCCCCCTCTCCCCTACCTGTACCACTTCCACTGCCTCAACCGCCTCGCCTCCGCGCCCGACCTGCCTTCCCTTTCAACTGCCTTGCCTCGGCCCCTCGTCCTGCCGTATCCCTCCCCTCTTCTGCCGCTACCATGCTTCAACCGCCTTGTCTCCGCCTCTGTCGTCCCTTACCCCTCAACCGCCTTATCTGTAGCCCTGCCCTGCCTTGCCCGTCAACCTCCTTGCCTCCCCCCTCCGGCCTCAATTGCCCTTTCGGCATCCCTTTCCCGCCATGCCCTTTAATCTTCACACCCCGGCCCCTTCCCATTTCGCCCCTTGCCCCCTGCCCGTCCCGTCATTTTGCTGCCTTCCCTACGCTTACCCCTACCGCCGATCCCCACCCTTCTTCGGCATGCCCCTCCCCCCTTGCCACTACCCCTTGCGTCTACCCACGTTCGCCCCAT
This sequence comes from Gryllus bimaculatus, assembly GCA_017312745.1. NCBI lineage: Eukaryota > Metazoa > Arthropoda > Insecta > Orthoptera > Gryllidae > Gryllus > Gryllus bimaculatus. Next base: position 1,666,681 of record BOPP01000149.1, on the reverse strand, counting down.
TCCTCAACGTTCTCGCCCCACCCTCCTCAGCTCTGCTCGTCGGGCTGGGTGGGCGCGACAGCGCAGTGCGCGTGGCTTAGAAGGAGCCGTTTAAGAAGACGGACGTCGCGGGCGCCCTGGCAACTCGCTTGCGAAGACGGAGGTGCTTCCCGCGCGGCGCGACGCGACGCGACGCGACGCGACGCGACGCGACGCTCCGTCGCCCTTTCGCCCCTTGCCGTCGCCGCAAGAAACTCTTTTCTCCCGTATAGCGCTGTTCGCGAATCCAGAGATGTTTTCACGTTTTCCTCTCAGCAAAGACTGACAGTGCCTTTGCGCTGCGCAGATTTCACGCGAAGCTGTCGGTCTATCAAGAGAGAAATGATAGACATTAATAATGGAAGTGTTTGCGGTGGGTAAATAATTCCATTGGATAACAGAACTGATTCAGTGAACCGCTTTAGCTACAGGTTGAACAAACTTGATTAGGATAGATTTTGTTGAACCATTGACGCGTGTTGACCATTGATCAATGAACGTGTGTTCCTCTCGTTTCGGTCAGATTTTAATTATGATTCATTTCGGAAGGAATGGCGTTGGTTTGATGACGTTTATTGATGAAATTACGTATCTTGTATTCTTGGGGAAATCTATTAAAAACAGTGCAAGTGTACGTGTAAAGACAAGAACAATAATGGAAAAGTGATACAAAAATTAGATATATTACAAGTCAATAAAAGTAGTATAAAGAAAATTATAATTTATCAACATGAAATTCATTTATGTTAAGTAGAATAGTAAGCAACATGTTTAACAGTGTTCAGTATACATGCGTTAGTTTAATGAGTTATCCGTGTAAGGTCCCCGAAATGGCTGCTCGAGGACCAAGCTTATAATGTAATCCTCCTTGTTCTTAGCAAGTGGCCCTTGCCCTAATAGAGATTAAATGGTCTGATAATAATAATGATAATAATAATTAATAATACAGTCTTAATTATCTTTGATCAATTATTATCGCTTCGTTATAATCAGCATATTTGGATACAGACCGCAAAGGATGGAATTCTCGGGAAATGCTCTTGTGGGGAAAGTAAATTTGGTTTTCATGAATTGCTAACGAGTGTTCGATCGTTTTCTTCGTCTTGTACTTTACAGTTCCTGGTGGATTACCCTGATCATGTTGATTTGGTGTAAAAGCTTGTCCAACGTAAGTTGGTCTCGAGTTGTATAACGAGGAAAGTCTTCTCTCCAAATCGCCACGGAAAGAGAGCGCGCTGAACTCTCGATGCTTTAGCTCCTCGTTTCGCCCAAGATGGAAGTTGGCGGCCCCGCCAGCTGCTCTGCATGCGTAGGCATCTCCATTTGCAAACCCTTCCGCCCCGTCCGTCGGGGTGCGAGGAGCGCTGTTTGCAGGTCCTTATCGATTCATTTCCTTGTACGCTCGGCAGCTGTAGAAACAGGTTCTGCAATTTCGCTGTGCACACACCCGACCTTGGTTCCCCTTTCTCGCGCGCGCGCTGTCGGGCTCTTAGAGTGCTGGGGCGCAGACGCTCGTCGCCAGAGCAGGGCAAGCGCTGCGTTCGAAAGGGGACAGATGCAGATGAAAGGATGACACGATAGGTGCGGCGATGTGGAGCTTTCCTAAGAGGTGGTCTCGTCGAACATTCTACACTTTGGTAGTAATTGTTTTAAAACTGAAAGTGGCTTCATGCTGGATTTTAACTTTTGAAGTTTCTGACATCCTGAGCTTCTTCCTCAACCTGAGCCTGAAAAAAAAAGTAGATTACTATGTAGATTACTGCATATAAAAACATAATCGTGTTCCCCGTAAACGAAAATCTGGTTTTAAAGGTCTAAAACGAAATGTTTCCGGTTTATACAAGTTGTAAAGGGTGTTGCAATGTAACGTACGATGCGGGTTTTATTTCTCCTGCGCTTATCGTTTTCTGCAAACATCAATTTTTTTCGTCTTTAATCAGTTTGCTGTAGGAGTAAAGGTGATAATTTCTGCTGCAGAATTTGCTCAGTTGCGCTGCTATGTATCGATGCACAAAACCATCTTAACGTACATATATGTACTTAGAGTGAATAAAAATCTGAATTCTCAAAGAAACATTGCGTTATGGGGCTGGCACCTTACCCGCAAACCTTTTTAAGTCTTGAGTGGAAGTTTGAGCATTGAGAGAAATTGGTTAGCCGAAAACAAACCAAAACAATTTCGACCCTATTTACCCTCTTCTTTTTGACGACCGATTCCGGAGTTGTAGCGAACGCGTTCATGGCCAGTGTCACTTCTGGGCTTCCAGATGCCTCCCTTCGCATATGCGATACACGCGTTCGTTAAAATCCGGGGATCCTTTGTCAACGGAAGCTAGTGAGATGGATCAAAAGATCTGAAAAATGTTTGATGGAATGTAAAAATGGCGTGAATAGAGTATAAACGTATTTCCATACAAAACCTTAAACATATAAAGTTCTATGGAATATTCCCCTAGATTGAGTTAAAACAAAATTGTTTTGGACACCCAAAACACACAAAATTCATTCGTGAACTTTTCATAATCCCCAGCCTTGTGTATGATTAGTTTCTCCGTTCTCTTCAGAAAGAATCTTATTGATTGTTTCGTTAATGTCTACTTCTCATGCGACATTTAATTACATTGTGAAAAAAGTGGTTTTCCATTGTTTGAAAAGGTCAGTATATCCTTTGGGTAGTGTTGTATAACCGACTTGCTTCGAGAAACAAAAAGTGTGGAGATTGAAAAAGTTTTCAATATTAACAGGTCTTCATTCGAAGTTTTCAGTTTAAAAGAAACAGTACGAGAATTGTGTGCAGTCTATAAAGAAACTTCTGTTATGTGCGCCTTCTCCGTTCTTTCCCTTCGTGTATTTTTGTTTTATAAGTGAAAAACACTGTGTTTTTAGGATGTGCTGTTTAGTCCGTAAATAATACTTAACTTTTTGGGGCAACTGAAAAAAACAAACATAAGAGTAGTTATGATTTAGATATTATAGCTATCTCGATAAATTATATTGTTAAAGAAAATTAAATTACCATTTAATAGAAATAAAAATTGACGTGAAGAAACTTTAATTCAAGTTTTTTTGAATCGGCTAGTTCAACTTGTACTATGCAATTGAATATTACACATTGCCGCAAAGACATTTCAGCTGGTGGCGTACGTGTGTGCTAATGTGTACTATTTATCACCCCTCTCAATCCAAGGAATATTTGACGTTAAACTTTTTAACACTGACAATTTTCAAAGGAAATAGACGCGTTTGTGAATGTTGTGGATATAATATTTATCGTTATAGATTCATAATGTTGACGACGGTTCTTGTACTAATGTTGTGAGTCAGCGCTGCGAATATCGCTTTTCGTTTCGGGCGAAAGATCGGGGAAGAACTAAGCATTCAAATTTCACTTTACTTTCACTGGTCCTGGTTCATCTAATGGTCGCCGATCTGAGAGCATCGTGAGTCAGTATTCCAAGGGGCTGGTGTCTGGAAAAATCTCTCTGGGCGGATGGACGTCCCTATCAGTTCTTACGATGCGCCGGGGGAGAGTGTGGAATGCACCATCTCGGCCGAGGGGAACGCACGCTGGACGCAGGGCAATTAGTCCGTTGTCGTTGTGTGGCGTTCGTGGGAAGAATCTCCCGCTGGCTTTTTGCGGAAGGGGGCAACGACTGTTGAGGACAAGGAGTGATCTTCCTGTCTCAGAGATGATGAAGACTAACGTCTAGTTCTTGCAGATTTTTATGATTTGGTGTAGACTGCATTGAACGATGCAAGCAAAGCTGGAGGGGTCTTAAGGGACCGTAGGCGTGACCGGACTCTCGACACCCCTGATAGAGAATGTGAACATTTATATGAAAAATTACCAAGAAAGTAATCTCTGACCTTTGCATTACAAAATTAATATGAACACATTTTAAATATTCATAAACGAATATAGAAGTTCCCTTAAAAACGATTGAAAGCTCTTATCTAACGCAACACTGTAAACGTGAACTTAGACTACTTATGTATTAATTCAAATATGGTTGCAAGTGAGATTTCATGTACTTGCTAGTAATGGAACAATATTCATAATATTAGGATCGAACATGTGGGAGTTTATTAACGTTCAGAAATGCTGATGATTCGATTGTTTTATTTTCACAATATAACATTTGTGCTTGTTAGGCTTTGAAGAATTAACGTAGAATCGTGTATCATGTGTGCCCTACTACTTATTCTACACAGGTACTAAATTAAAAAATGCCAGCATGTGATCTTTGGTTTCTTGTTCATTTTCTTACCTTTAAGCACATGACGTACACTTTACGTTCGCTTCATTGTTCATTTACGGCCTCGTCGTCACAGTCGTTTGAAGCGTAGTTGTACTTATCTCTGAGAAGCGGTAACTGCTGCATTAAACCCAGGGGTCATTGGCAGGGACATGAAACGGGCAGTTAGTTCTGCGTGGGAATTTCACGGGAAGCGGATATTGGGTATAGCTTATGTCATTGACTCATCAGGTCGCGCGCAGAACGTTTTTACGTCCGACGGCATCTGCTGAATGCGCAAGAACTACTGTTGTGACAAACGATGATGAAGCTGGTTGGCCAGATGTTCGACGGGTGCCATTGACTACGATTGTTTGTGTATTGTCGCTCACAATAGAAGGTTTTTATGGGGAGAAACACTTGCTGACGGCAGTGGTTAAGCCTCTATAATAACACTGTGGTGTTGACGTTCAGTTGTTTGAGATGACGCTTGCATCGAGACTTCTTTCTACGTTGAGCTGAGGGGCAACCCATGTAGTAGTGGTCAGACCGCCCACGTTCCACAGATGAAACGGAGTTCAAATACTAGTCCAGGGGTTCCTAACGGGCTCGGAATCTACTCCCTGGGGATCGACGAAATTTTAAAAGGGGTCAGTGATGACCAAGGGGTCGATGGGAGTCTATTGTCGATTATGAATCGCCGATTGAATAGTTTAATCAAGATACCATTGATTAAAAAAACGTGACAATTGTTATCCGAATTAGAACAAAAAAATATTACAAATAACGAATTTGCTCTTCTTCTTTCCTATCTGTCATTCATCCTTAGGACAAGGGATTAAGGCTAGGTTGGCGCAATCGGATCACGACACCGGTTCCCAGAAGTAAAATGCCCGTATGAAGGACCCAGCGGTCGGATATCGGCAACGAATAATACAAAGTATACTCCACGATCATTTTGTCCGTTTCACTATCCTTATTCTGATACCAATTACATTTAAAACATTTAAATTCACTTAGCTTGTTTAGAATACTCAATGAATTATAACGATGTACGGGCGACGATATTCATCGGTACTCTATCGGAATAAAATACTCCCTCCGATAAGCGGTGAAGAAAAGGTATGGTCGGTTAAAAACGCTCATCATGTTGTAACCATTGCACGACGACGACGATTAGAAACGGAGCTACCCAGAAGCGGAAGAGTCTATTAAAAATCAAGATATTTCCCAAAATATTGGTACAGGAAATGGTTATCTTTAAGGCATTTGTGTGCAAAGTTTTGGTTTATGATTTGGTACGCTGTATATTATAGAGAATAACGAATGGGGCGATGTCGCAAACCATTCTTTTAAAAGGGGGCTACGAAAGCAAAAGGTTGGGAATCACTGTCCTGGTCGAACCATGTGGAATTTTTCGCGCCAGGGTTCTCTTGTTTTCCTCTGCCTTTCATTCCACCATTGTCCATATCCTAACGTATCACAAATTCCAAAGCATGTAAATCATTCGTCTACTCCAGGTGTGTCTATAAAGGCGTAGAAAATTGCGTCATAAAGATAATTCGATAAGATAAGAAGTTACCGAAATATCTTGAGATGAAAGACTCGTTAGTTAACAATAGTACTCAGTTCTAACATTTGTGACCTTTGCACAGATTGATACCATTTGAATCAAAAATGTATTTTGAACAATATAAAATTGGATCATATTATGTTAATTCATATGAATTAAAAGCGACTTGTGCCAGATACAGTGTGTAAGCGGAAAAAAATATAAATAATGTTAGAGAATATAATCGTTTCTCTTGCTTTTTATTTTATTTTTGTTGAAAACTTTTTAAGTTTTATTTCAAAAACTGATCAAATCAAGGTTATCACTAAATGAAACATTTTCTTTGTTATTTCTATAGTAGATTAATAAATTATAAGAATCATAATGCGCAATGTCTAAGAGTTAGTGGCGTGAATTTCTTGGATGAATTTCTCCGGCGAAGAGTAGGTACACTAGTGCACGTTTGTCTAGTCCCTAATGTGTGCACGTTACCCCTTGGAAATGCGAAGGGCATTTGGCGTCAGCTGGTGGAAGTTAATTCTAATGTTTTTTTTTCTTTTGCAGGTGAGTGCCTTCATTGTTCACGGGGCAACAACCGAAAGCAACGTTGGTGAGTCCGTTTGCTCTTCAGATAAACAGGATGATCAAGATTGAGTCCCTACTATTTTTTTTAATTGGACGCTCCTTTTTCGGTTGTTTTCATTGACATGTTGTCGAGATGTACTTTTTTAAAGAACTGAACCAACAGGTATTTTTCCTTACATTTGAGAATTTTTGTAAATAAAAATGTTTATATAATTTGATTTATAGTATTGGTTTTCATCATTCGAACAGTAAAACTGAAATGCATTTAGTACTTACTATGAAGTTTATTAGGATCCCCCCCCCCCCGATAGGTGCGCGTTTGGGATGGCCATGCGCCCCTGAAAAATTTGAAAGAGGCCCAGAAATTTTCCGTAAAACAATTTATTTCCTCGTTGTGTTCAGTCCCTGATTTTCCTTTAACCTCAACATTTTTGAAATTCTTATTCGGAGTTTGTGGAGACGCTCTCCTAGCCATGTGGTAAATTGTGCAAATGGTTTGAAATAAAACACATTGTATGTGTTAATTGTATCATTAGCGTTTTAATTTCATCGTTTATTTTCTAGTAAAATGTCATAAAAAGTTCAATTTTCAAAGGGTACCGAATATACTCCTCCCCCCCTCATTGTTTTAGTCTGCACTCGCGTATGCCCCCTTTCCCCATGTTTTATGACTTCAAACTCATATAAGCTTAATCAGCAACATACATTTTCATTCATATTATTATGTTTTGTTAATGAAGTAAATAATGCGCAACGGGTAGCAAAGCTGCAAAACAAGTTGTCATTTTACTGTAAGTTTATTTTGTATGTGTGATGCCTTTGGGTTTATGTGTGGTTGTTGAGATAAAATTGGAGACAATGTTAGTAAATTATCATTAACATATTTAAATCGTTTTATTACGAGTTTTTCATTATTTTACAAATGTTTTTTAACCGGTTGAAAATTTTTGGACTGGAGGAAATTTAGTCAACCATGCACTCTTTCTATTGCTTCCTTTGTTTCATTTTTCTCTCTTCATTCACACCGCCCTTCCCCTCCTCTCCATTTTCCCCCTTCCGTCTCCCCACATCATCCCTCATATCTCACATTCTTTGTCTTTTTCTAACATTGCCCATCCCGTGTCACCTCTGATTTATTTGATTTATTTAGTCAGAAAACAGTAAAAACCGTATGTAACTTATGGGGGAGAGGATCTGCGCACTTTTCCCTCATCTCTCTCCTATCTCTCACTTCTTCTCTCTCTTCGTCTACGTGACTCGTTCAGCCCTCCTATCCTTTACTCGTCTTCTCTCCCGGAGCAATATATTCCCAGCGTCCCGTGCGCGCGCCTCCTTAGCAGGAAATGTGTGGAGATTCCGCGGGGTAAAAACGGTGGTGATGTCGAGGCTCTTGGCGCGCCGCGCGCGGTGACGTGCAGCCGCTTCAGGAGAGACCACTGCGCCTGGCGTGCCACACGCGGCTGAAGCGATCGCGGCAGCCTCAGCAGAAGGGTTACGTCCTGTAGCCGGTTATTACTTTAACGTACGAGTATATAATAAATAAAATTGAGCTATCCAGGAAATGGCAAGGTAGTGGCTGAGGTGGAAACTGTGCCTTGTATCAGGTGCTGGTTGAACAGAGTTACGACATATTCAGGCGCTGGTTGATCGGTGTTACTTTCTAACCTGATGCTCGTGACTTCGAAGCTGTGGGATTTAAGTTAAGTAACATGAATGAGGAAGAAGACGGGCGCAGTATATTGGCGAGAGAATGGTCTTCTTTTTGTTCTTCTCACAGTGAAAAAAAAGTATCACAACAATATTATCATAGTTTGAATTAATTTATTTCTAAGAAAAAATTAAATATTAGATTGAAATTATTCCTTAATAGGTGCATAGCATATGCAGTTATGTAATAAACGTTCACGTAGCTACAGCAAACTGAATACCTGTTTGGGTCGTTTTTTTCACTATTTGTGTGCAGCATACAGAAATTTAGTGGCTGAGTTTTTCTTAATGCACAACTCTGTCGGTGTATTTTTTAAATGTGTATTTATTCCTGGAACATGCTTTTGGGATGTGGAATTCGCTGTGTATGGTGGCTCGTGGGTTTGTGCACGCCTGTGTTAGGCAGACGTGTATCGTTCCGGGCAATTACCTGGCATAACGCGCCCCCTCTCTCTTTTTCTCTCTTTGCCACCGCCATTAGCAAAAGCGACGTCGCGAGTTCGTCGAAACCATCAGAATTTCTTTCAACCTTTCCAGCAGGATCTATTGGCGTCATTCTTCTGGCGCGGAAGACATTAACACAAACATTCAAGAATGATAGTAAATTATAATGACTGTTGTAATTGTTTCAACTACGCTTGGAAATTCAATTTTATAAAATTAAAAAGAGCAAAATGTGTCTTTAAACCTTTCTTTTTTTGCTTGTCTCCTACCTTGTGTTTGTGTGTACAAGAAGAGTGATGACTTCTGGCTGGTTTCGTGAGGATTACTACGTTTCCAGTACCGCTTGCTCTATAATATACTCCGAATGTGTATTTCACCTCACATGTGACCTTTCATCTCGTATAATTTTCATCGTTCCCGGAATAGCTCAAAGCGGATCGGGTTGCGAAATGCGGAACTTTAACGATCCCGACTCCTGGTAACAAGGAAGCACTGCATGAAGCCAAAGGTCGACGAAAGCGTTTGGTGATTAGTTCATAGCAATTCTTGTATTTACTGGAGGATGACGATCCTTACCTGAGAATTAGGTTTTAATTAAACATTTTATCGTTTTAATTGTTTAGTTGTAGCCCTTTACATAGAGAACAAGGACCTCCGGTATCAGTAGATTAAATTAACGTATTGTTTAATATTTTATGCATATTTTCTTATTAATTACAAATTATATATTTTTTATTAATACCTACAGAATTTTATATAATTTTACTCGCTGTAAATGATACGCAAAATATTTAATTAATTAGTAACACTTCTATGCATAATGTGGAAATCCATACAAACTTTTTTAGTTTTTAGACAAATCGGTTATAAGTATTAATTTAACGAAAGAATTAGTATTGATAATGGTGTATTTATTTTTCCCATATATTTAATTAATGTAATTTTTAGGCCCATGCAATTTTTGTTATTCATGGCTTTTGTTTACCATCCGGACCCCAGAAAATAATGTACCGCCTGACCTTACGAGGTTCTCGAATAATTCCTGATCAGACGACCCGTTTCGAAAAGTAAATTGTCAGACACAAGCAACTAGTATATTTGTAAGGCATTCAACTTGTCTTCAACTTATGTTACAATGGTTCTCATTATTGCACTTGATGTGAGATGTTTGCGGGTGACACTGTAAGCGACGAGTGCGCAGTACGATTCAACGTTTGCCTCAACTACGTCGTGGCATCGACCCTTGACCGCCTGCTGCCAATTGGACAAAGGACTGCCATCGTCAGTCGCACGTCCTCCATAGCATGCTCTCCATAGAATGCATTTCGCGGTGACCCCTCTCCGGGGACAATGGCGGGAACGGGTTCGATTGGCAATTGTTTGGAGGCACTGATGCGTTATTTCGGTGACCTCAAGGGCGCCATATTCCCATTTTAGGATATTCGATGCAAATAGTCTTATTAAATTTAATAGATTGCCAGGTATTTCTCCAGATCTTCGTGTCAACTGGTCGAGAACACAATCTGGAGTGAGGCAGGTGTTATCTTGCAGCTCGTGTGCCTTCATCCTGCGTCTCATCCACCGCGAAAGTAGATGCCGCAATGCGCTCTTTGTGCCGTATGCTCAGGTTTGTCTTGGGTTTACCGTCGAGGCCCTGAAAAAGTGCTTTTGCGCTTTTAGCGTCTGCGCAATCACCGGCGACCCGCATACACCAAATATGCGGGTGACATGTGGGTTTTTTCCTCTTCCTCTTCAGACACACTCTCACTATTGACTCTTACTCTCTCATTACGTTTGGATTTCCGCCTCGTCCGTGCAATGTCGATGTTCCGCTGGAAACTTCTGTGGGAAGTAAGACGGCTTTTGAGCGTAAACTTTCTTCGGTAGAGGTTTATACAGATTGTTGCAACGAGAGCCGATGTACCGGATCGAAGTAAGTATTTTTAAAAGAGAATTTCGAAAGCGTGTTTGAACTCTGGTTGGAGGCCTAGCAAATGCCACAAACGTATGGTTTCGCAACACTAAACCTTCACGTCACATTGTTAAACGGAATATAAACATTTCCGACCATCAAGAATCATGGTGCAGATTATTAGTGGACATGGTCCATTTAGAGCAAAACTATTATCACGTCTATGACTGTGAAAGCGAGAAGACGGAATTAAATATGTGTGAATGCCAACGGTGGTAAAGAACGCGCTGCGAAGTGGGACAAAGGCGCACGACATTCAGGTGGAGCGTTTAATTTCTGTCAAAATATTTAAACCTGAAACCCTCAAATCTTCAATATTTTAATAAAGAAGATAGAAGCTCTGAAGTTAGTAATATTTTATGATAAACAACCAATGCTCCGCAGTCATAACTATTTAATATAATTTATAAACAAAGAAAATTAATAATAATTTACAACATATGAGTATTATTATTATTATTATTATTATTGCTTAATGGATTTATAATAGCAAATAATAATAGATTTCAATACGTGATATGTAACGAATAGTAAATTGCTTATGACTGGGAAATGACAGTACCATAATATAAGCGACGTAGGCGCACGGGTTGGAGCAGTTCTTGTGTTCTTGACGTCGCTTTCGTACTGGTACATTGGCATGCCCCTGTTTCGGCGTAATGCACTAGTTCTGAATTGGTAAATAAATACTTATATACAGCCCTCACACACCGTATTTCTAAATGTTAGTATTGCCGCCCGACACCGACGTTGTTGCACCTGACGTAATTTCAGGATGTGTTATCTCGTGCGAGCGAGTCGTCGCCCTCTGCGCCTCCCAACAACGGGCGCTTTGTGTTGACAGCGGCGCGCGCGGCGCTGAGGCACGAAGCGGCCTCCAGAGCTTCCTTCTCCCTCGCTCTCTGCGCGGAGGCGCGCTGTTTCCGTCGCTTTAGCGGCGCCCGAGCTTTCTTTCTGCTCCGTCCCTCGAGAGCTGCCCGGCCCCTGCTCCCCGCGCCCCTGCTCCCCGCGCCCCTGCTCCCCGCGCCCCTGCTCCACACGCCTCAGCTCCCGGCGCTCACGCCTCACGCCAGCGCCACGGCCCCCGCCCACGGCCCGCCCACGACTCGCTCAACCGCCTCACGCCCCGCTCAGCGCCGCCGCTCACGCCTCACGCCCACGTCACGCCTCACGCCCCCGCTCACGGGCCTACGCCCCCCTCACGCTCCGCCCCGCCCAACCCTCACCCCCTCCCCCGCTAAACGCCTCACGCCCCGCCCAACCCTCCACACGCGCCCGCTCACCCCCCTCCCCCCCGCGCCTCACGCCCCGCACCCCGTGGCTTACGCCTTACGCCTCACGCCCCGCGCGCGCTGCCGTGGCTAGAACCGCCTCTGGCCCTCCGGTTGCCGCCTTCGTCCCGTTTCGTCAGATGTAGAGCCCGGAGAGTAGCGCTACCTAAACGGACGCTGCCATTATCGAGAGTAGAACGTCGATAATATGGAATAATTGTAACCACGCTCCATCCGTATGAATACATTGTTCGGATATTTGAGAAGAAACAGGAGTATATGGACGTCTTAGACGTTAAAAATAGTCTTGCTGAAATCGTTGAAAGTTCTCGGTTACGGAAGTGGAAAGGAGGGATGCAATAATGAGAAATACAATTTTAATGTTTTTAATTACAGAAAAAAAGTGAATTATATATTCAGTATCGAATGCATACTGTCTTATATTGATTAGTGACTACGTACTACAGTGTTCACTTCATTCAACTTCTTTTCGCCAGAATCGAATTGCATTATCTACATTCAGGATTTTTAACATCCGAATTATTGACTCTGTACTGTACGTTTTTATCTAATAGCTCCGGCAGGCAGGATTCAATAAATGAGAAGTAACTGACGGCAGTATGGAGTGTTTCGAGTATATTAGTAGCGGTCGAGGCGCACTTGAAATGTAGAGGTGAAGGTGGGGTGGAGGCGAAGGTGCATCAGACATTCCTGAAATAATGCACCGCTGTAAATTGTACGAAAAGTTGCTGTAATTTTTAAAAAAAGACGTGCTCACAAGACGGAATAGATGAAAATAAAGAGGAAGCTGTAGTTAGCCGCTAGTTCCGATTTGCAGGAAATAGCGACGAGCTGGGTAAATGGTGAGAGTGAGATCATTGAGAATGAAGGTATGAAACAAGCGAAGGGGTTTGTTTCTTTATCAGCATGATGTAAAATAAAATGAGACAGCAAGGTGTTAAGAACATATGACATTCTATGACAATTAACATTTTATAAAATTGCTTCAAAGATATTTATTACGAGTAGTGGTTACAATTATATTATTTACTATATATTTACTATTTAATATACTACTTTTGTCATATACATATTGTAGAGAAAGTCATTGTGGGTTTCTGTTTCTTCACTATTCCATAGAGGGGGGTGTTGGTGTCCGTACGGGCTTGGCCTGAGAGTAGTGGGGTTGGAGGCGGGGGACGGGCAGCGTCCACTCTGGCACTCGGGGAGGGGGGGGGGGTCGCGGCCGCCGGCCTCTCGCGCGAATTACGTCTCTCTGCATCCGCGCCGGCGAGGTGACCCACGGTTCCATTCCGAGGGTACGGCACCACAACGCGTAATCGTTTGGGCAACATGACGTCTCTGTTCATGATAGCGCGACTCTTTGAACTTGTACCAGTAGTGGTTGCAGAGGCAGTCTACTGGAACGAACTATGTCTGGCGGGTTGCGTTGGGTGTGTGACAGAATTACGTGAGTTTCCGTTTTTTCGTCACAATTTCACAATTGTTCATGAGCAAAACATTGTCAAAATACATTTTTAGAATAAGTAGATTGCTCAACTGTAAAGAACATCTTAACGCGACGAAAGAGATTCATTATTAAATCTAAATGTTACAAGACAGGAGAGGCACCTACTCCAAATTTGTTAAAATTAACAATTGCAAAAAAAAAAAAAAAGATGAAAAATAGATATTAAATGAATTTGGCTGTAAACGTAATCACACAAAGAGACCATGGGACCAGCATCCCGAGACAGTTTTCTTTAAATGTGATGTCGATCTGGACTATTAAGGCCGTAAAAACACTTAATATCCCCCCCCTTCGTATATGCCAACTTTGGTCGTCTGGGTGGTTTTATAGCACTCGTATTTATCTTACGTTCGTCCTGAATTGCCCATGTCGAAGGAAAAACGCTGAAATGTTCGGAAACATTCTAGTTTTGTTGCGTTCGTAGTTATGTGGATGTATTCAGGATCAGTGGCACCAATTTTTCAAGTTATTTGAATGCACAGATTTTTTGCATAGGCGACGCAATTAGCATAAATAGTATGTAAAATTTATTGTATATATGCTACCTGTTTAATAAATTAGTAAATTACTTAATAATTTGTTATTTTATAATCAAAGAGGATAAGTTTAAGTTCTGACACTCATGTCAGTTATGTCATGACAGGCATGTCAGTTAAAATTGGGAAATTTCACTTAAACATTGCCAAAATATCTGTGAACTACTAATTATTATACGTCAATAGTACGTTATCTGGGCTATTCCAAATACTGTAGTAATGAAATACTATGCGATATCGCGATACTTCGTTCACGCTGGTCTTTATTGAAGTTGTGCTGTAAAGGGGGCCCTAAAAAGCGCGGATAGAGAGTAGGCTGGTTGAGAATTGTGAACTTAGTCACATCTCTTTCCTTCAAAGTCTATTGATCCGACCTTTAAAGTTCACTAACCAGAAACAGATATGCAGGTAATCGCAGTAAACGTGTTGGCTCGCGTTTCCTAGTAAAATGTATAATTACCTAAAGGGAATCTAACAAACCGTTCATTGTATCTAACATACTTCCATCGTTGCTCGGTATAAAATTAATCTTCATCACGGTCGCGCATCGTGGACGTACTTTGGAAAGCTTTGGAAGCGTTCTAAAGCCGTGCAGTGTTGTCAGAAAAAATCGGAAGCGAATGGAGTTGGGAAAATATTGTCATTTTGAAAAGTCGAAAAGGTTGTTTTGGGACGCACTATTTGTGAGGAAACCCTCGAACGCGCCGAGCCGAGAGCGCCCGGGCGCCGCTTTGAGCAGGGGGCGCCCCGCCCTTCGGTCGCCCAAGGGCTGCCTCCGCCCGCCGCCGCCTTCCCTCGCCCGTAATCCGCGGCTCGCCCTCGCCCTCGCCCTCGCCCTCGCCCTCGCCCTCGCCCTCGCCCTCGCCCTCGCCCTCGCCCGGCCCCGCCCTTTCCCTTCCCCTGCCTGCGCTTCGCCCTCCGGCCGCGCGAAAGCCCCAGGGCACTCCAACTCTCCTCCCCGGACACGTCAACCGCCGGCGCACCACGTTTTGGGAATCCGCGTCAGTGTTGCCAATAGTCAGGGGTTTCCCCCCTAAATTTAGTTTTTTTTTGGGGGGGGGGATCAAATGTGTTTGGGGATTTTTTGTTGAAGTTTTCGTTTAGTTTATTTTAATTTTAATTTAAAAATATCTATTGTCACAAAACTCGAAGTTCTCTATGATGATTGTAGGTATATTTATTCAAATATAACGCAATAAAGCGCAATAAAAACAATGAAAGTCGCGTAAGGTTATTTGAATGAATTTCCTTGTTTAAAATTTTGACGGTTTTTTGTCACAGCCAAAGATTGGGAGAAGGCGGCAACACATTTGGTGAAAAGAAACGAATCACTGCAATAGACAAGTAATGCAACAAATAAACAATCAATTTCGGTTGAAGGTTTACAAAGAGTTACCTCTTTTTCAGTTATAACAATGAGTGAGACCTAGATGCCTTTTTAATTTTAAACTCGCACACATGTGAAACGCTTTAAAACGAAACTTATACATTGTGTGGATATGCACATTATTATATAAATAGTTTATTGTAATATATATATATATATATATATATATATATATATATATATTTCGTATTTCTTTAATTTCTATACCTCATATATTTTAAATGTGAAGTAATATTTTTTAAATTTACATTTTGGTGGTTTTTTTTTTAGGGCTTTCTAATGGGAAATGATTAAGACCTGGCAACCCTGCATTCCGCGTTACGTGTGAAGATGGGTGAGGCTTGGCCTGAAGGACGGAATCGTATTTGCCAAGAGTTGCAACTTTTGGCTGCATGCGGATCTATAGATGTCCGAACCCCGAGATACTCTTGGGCATTATTCCGAATTGAATGTCATCTCGATTTTTGTCAATTATATCGCCCTTGCTCGAACATTTCTTGCGAATCCACTGAAGGGCGCACTAACTGATACAGGAAGCCTGTGAACAATGCCGTGCTTCCGAAGTGCCAAATGTTTTCTCATGGCTTCTGATGTCAAGTGGTTTGTGATGGCACCACTCTCTTTGAGTTGATTTCCCTCTTCTTTAGTTTCTCTTATTCTCTGACACTTGTCAACACATTGGGTCTATTTTTAATTCACGCTGTTTCCACTCCATTGTCACATGTGCTTCGGTGCGTGCGTGACACGAAAATATTTTAATACACGTGGGGTGAATATTCCATTAACTGTAGATGGGAGATGGCAATGCATGCGCAGAAGTATCCAAAACTCATCTGCCTCCTGGCAGCCGCTGGTTATGAGATTGCCTTTTGCCCCAGCACAGGCAGTTCACGAGCTGTCGCAGGGGAGTGCTTCTGAAAGACGACAACGCTCGAGACAATGCAGGGAGACAACCAGGAGATCAGGCGCAAAGCAATTCTAACAACAACAACAAAACTGCATCGAAAAGTGTTAACAAAGTAGCTCGATATTGTACGTTCTGATTAGGAACAAACATCCTACACATCACGAAATTAATTGAGGATTCGCTTGCTTCCGACGAGTATTCTCAGAGTTCCGAGATTTATTCTAGTCCTGTAGACTAATACGAGAGAGGAAGTCAAATTCAATTGCTGTAATAAATTACTGCAGTAGTCAGTTGTAGTGTTAATTGCTATCACCGCCGCAAGGAACGGCATAGGAATGCAGATTTTGTCTTTTCCATTTATCTGAAGATGCGTCAGCAATAATGTCTTTGCTTTTCAATGTGAAGATATTTATTGAAATTAATGTCAGCTGAGGTTTATTGATATTGCCGTACTTTCTAGACGTAACTGGAAGCACGGGACGCAAAAACTGACGAATTCTGTGCTCTCAGTGTGTTAAATATTGCGTATGTTGTTTTAGCACGTTTATATATTTTTTTATGCTACATTTATTATTCAAAATGTTCTTCTTACATAGTGACGATTTTACTTTTAATTACTATTGAAACAAATTTTGATAACTGAAAGACAAAGGCAAGATATGTAACAAACTAGATGCCTATGCTGCTACTCGAATATAGCAGAACTGTTCGTAGCTGAAGTGAGTTGATATCCCTTTTCCTACATTAGTGAGAGGAGTGAAGTAAACGAAAACGTAGGTGAGTACATCATTATAATAATTTTATATTTAAGCTCTACTACTGCGAATCTCAAGAAATTGATAAAATATGTCCTAACCTTAAGGAAGGATCAAGAGGCAAGCGGAGATGTTGCATTAAGTCAGATTTAGTTGAGGGTGCTTACGTGTAAACTTCTTAAAAATATTGATACTAGACATCTTTTGGACTGACATTTGTACGAAGTATGAGTCTCACCAGTAATACTATTATGAATTCGTCACTTCCTTTGAGTCCGTGTGCTGACGTTCTTTTACCTATTGATTTCGTTTCCTCGCGGTCTGTCTCCATCCCTCATGTCATAGGAAGAAGTGAGACACTGAACCTTAGCTTTCCCCCTCCGCTCAGCCCCTGCTTGTGTAGCTTGTGGTCCTGAGGAGGGGCTCCGAACGTGAAGTTAATAATGCAGCGAGAACGAAATGAATAGCTTGCGATGCTCGGCCAAAATCGCTATAAGAAACGTTAGGGCTCGTGATGACGTCCTCTCTTCCAAAAACTCTTCTTTCAAATAACCAAATGTTGCTTTTCTGTAGCGAGTAGATTCATTGTCTGTAGTGATTTCCGTGCGCGTCAACTGCTCTACTGAGGCGTCTGCAACATTAGTCCCGTAAGTGTCGTGCACATTTTATCGCGGGAGGTGGCGTGATCCGGCGGCGACCTACACGCCGACTAGCGGGAATTTCCTCAACCAAGTATCTCCTACCAGGGGGCTTTACCCCAGCCGGGACAAGCTGTAAGCTCCCGAGTGGTCAATATGGAAGTCCTGTTTAATCTAGGGTTTCCTCCTACCACCGCGCGACGCGCTCAAGGGATATTTGTTAAAGAAATTCTTTACGAAAATTATTGAATAAATTGTGCGTTCATGTGTTGGTAATTTATTTGGAAATGCGGTACACTGGAATGTGACATTTATTTAGCTAGCGAGTGGCGGCGAGCTTCTGCCCGCGCGGAAAAGGGACTACACAGGCATTGGCTACTCACAATTCCGCTGATACGCTCCGGGATCTACATTCACGACCGTAAATCTAAAATACTGCAACCCAATACTAGCGTGCATTATCTTTATGCTACCTGTGAGTATGGTGAAATATTGCGATTGCGTTCGTTCAGAAGGTTCGGAAGCATGTGAAATGCTTTTGAGTACTTTGGTCTGAGAACACGTGCACCACAGTTCAGCTTTGGGAGAATTCGACAAAATACGTGGAAGCATCGGATGTGCTGTAGGCAAGACTGTTGCCATTTTTACCACGAATAATTTTACCCTGAATAATTTCATGGGATTTTTAAAGAAAAATAAATCAATAGGAACTGTAATGTAATAGGAGGGATTTTGGGAATTACAGTTTAAACGTAAATGTGTGCCTTATTTTTTGTGTAATTCTCTTTGGCCTCGATGTAGGCCACATTTGATTAAAATAGGTAACTTTGATAGTGATTCACAACCGTCAGTATTTTTGGAGTTACGTATAAAAGTTACTATATAAGACGTAGACGTAAACACGGGGGATCATTCCAGGCTTCCATGACGGTCAGCGCACATCAGAAATGAGCCCATTAGCCAAGAGTGAAAATCTTTGATTATACGTTCTCTGCACATATTTTTTCCGACTGCGCACGATATTTTGCTCGGAAGAGTCTTGAGCCCATCTGTGAGCGTTCGCATAAGTTTTTAGGCCCCGCTCACCGTGCGGACTTCTTTACGATGCACGATGGCGATCTCGTCGATGGAGCGAATCCTCGGAGGGCGATGCAGAGTGGGGGGAGGGCGGGGGCGGTGACGAACGGGACGCCGTGCAGCGTGAAGGCGGAGGGCCAATGTGCGACGCGCAGTGGGCCCAAACGACACGCCGACGTCCAGGGCTTTCTTTTTCTTTCCTTTCGTTTTCCAAGAGGACATTTACGCGGACAGCACAGCAAATTTATTTATTAGCCAACTGAGATCTCGTTAAGGGCAAGGGCATCCTGATGTGTGCTGGGAATATTGTAGTGATACGGCGATAATGAGGTGTGAAAAGTCGAACACAAATTCAACCATGGGCGAGGCGGGACTCGAACTTTCGGCCCAAGATTGCCGCGGCACTACTGCCTTGGCGATCTCAAGTTCATGTGGTGTAAATGAAATGTTACCATGGAGTGTGAAAAATGGATTGAAACGAGATAGCGTTGATATTTAGGGGAAATTTTTGTCAATATTTTTATTGAACTAGACTTATTTCGTAACTAACGCGTCGTTCCTATAATATGTAAGCGTTCTGTCTCGAACAACCTTAACTCGCGATCTCGAAAATGTTACATATTTTAAGGTAGGTTGAACATCTTTTCAAAGTTCAGAATCCAAATATTACTGCACACTTTCTTTCCGTACACATCTCTGTGATTGATTTTTTTTTCCGAGTGCGCGAACTGCTACAATCAATAGTTCTGCAAGCATAGGGCACGTTTGTTTCACCAGTGGGCCGGCGATTTTTCTCTCATGGATGGTGAGATCTTCTCAGTCGGGATACGCTCCAAGCTCCATACATGTACTGTAGTGGAGTGCGTGTGAATGTATGAGTGAGGGTAGGACAACGAAGAGGAAAGAAAAATCGAATGCGGCCCGTGCCTATTTTTTAGGGTACTGCTCTGGCATTCACCTAGTGTTGATCGGAGAAACCACAGAAAACTACCGACCAGAGTACCCGGCGCTAGAATTCTCCTCAAGATACCGACTGACTTCATCGTCGCTGTCGTAGCTAGTGTCGAAAATCCTGCTACTCGAACCGTGGGACGTCCCTGTCAGAGGCACTGCAGTGACCTCTCGCTTGCGCCTTTGGACATCTATCATGTCGGACAGGTTTACAAAGAACCGATAACGTGGTTTATTTTTATAACTTCAGTCAGTTGTTTTTTTCAGTGCACACGCCTTTCAATCCATTAGCATGAGACGAGGCTGGCGCGGCCACGCGATGGGCCGGATGCAAGCCGCGCGCGTCGGCCTCCGCGCCAGGGACGTTCTTCACGCCCGACGCCCCGCACGCGCACGAGCGACAGCCCGCCCGGCGGAGCTGCCCGTCTTCCGCCACCCACGGCGCCAGCGGCCTGGCGCGCACTTCATGCCCGTCCCCGACCTGCCTGCCTCTTGCGCGGAGATTAGCTGCCCGCGTTAGCATTTCTCGCTTTTTGTGTTCCTGATCATCGCTTGCGCTCTGCGCGTCCCTTAAACGCCTCTTGCTAGTTGCCTTGCTCGTCCTCTTGCACGTCCCCTTGTTCGTCGACTAACCCGTCGATTCGCTCGTTCCCCTGCTAGCCCCCCTGCTCGTCTCCCTTGCCCGCCCTTTCGTCCGAATTGTTTGCCTTATTTACATATTTCATTTCTGTATGTAAATAAATAAATGAATGAAATGAATAAAACGTTATTTATTGCGAAATAAAAGCAATAATCGGCATCGAATGTTGGCGAATGAAGAATTGAAATTGGCATCGCATTCGCCTTTGCTCGCAGAAGATCCACGGCGTCAGTGGAAGCTGTAGCGCGCCCATCGTTCACGTGCTTTTACTCGCCCATCCGTCGCGTCGCCTCGCCTGGCTTCCCTGGGCGGCGCGGCGCATGCAAATGGCGCGGATATCGTCGGAAGCGGCGGCCGTACGTCGCTGCTGCCAGGGACGGATACGACCGCTCTTCGGCGGGGCCGAGAGCGCTGCGCTGCGCTGGAGCACCCGCGCGCCCTTCTCGCAAGCGAGATCGCATCGACGTGCGTCCTCTGGTCGACCTCCAACGGGGAAGTGGGGATGTAATGATTTGCCGGCCACATGAGCTTGCTGCTGCGGCTACGAGGAGAGCAGATAGGTGATTACCAATTCTTCCATCTTCCCGTCTCCTTCTCCTTTTCCGTCTCCCCCTCCTCCTCCTCCTCCTTTTCCGTCTCCTCCTCCTTTTCCGTCTCCTCCTCCTCCTTTTCCGTCTCCTCCTCCTCCTTTTCCGTCTCCTCCTCCTCCTCCTCCTCCTCCTTTTCCGTCTCCTCCTCCTCCTTTTCCGTCTCCTCCTTTTCCGTCTCCTCCTCCTCCTTTTCCGTCTCCTCCTTTCCCGTCTGCTAATAACCTATCACAGATTTGCAATTGAACGGATTTAGACCTTTCTACAACAAAGATTCGTTTGGTTCGGTTTAGAACGATTGCCTCAGCATGGCATGTGCAGATTTGAAAGAGGCGTCGTCGTTCGCCGTCTCGGCCGAACTGCGAGGGGCGCCCCCACACTTCCGTTATCGTGGCGCTGGAGCGTGAGAAAGGCATCGCGTAAATTCTGTCCATATGTATAAAGGATATGAAATAAATGTAATTTTCAGGTTTGGTGTTTGCGCCCGAACAGTTGTTTTAAATTTCCTCCGGTTTTCTTCCCATCTTCCACTTTCCTTTGGGTTTCTAACCACCACATGAGTTGGCGCAGTCATGGAAAACGTGCGTTTACTGACGACAGTAAGGTTAAGAGGCCCCTTATGGTGAACTTCGTCGGCAGAAGCACGTCGTTGAAGTTTCAGTTCCTCCCTCTAAAGCGCAAAGTGCCCTTGAAAGCGTTAGTGCCAGTTTCATTTGCTGCGGTGGGCGAAGCTCCTCGAAATTGAAAATGCGAATGTGAAGCAACTGCGTGGGTTCTCGCTACCTCAGTCGTTTTGCAGAGGATTTCCTTTCTTCATACATAGAAACATAAATTCTCCTGTATTCCCTCTTGTTAGAGGAATGCGAGTTACGTAGTCACACGTAGACAAGGCTTAGTAGTAATTTCAATTTTTCGAGTTCGTGAAATTATGTATTATTTGATGTACCTACATTAACGAATAAGTGTTCGTATACCCTTGTGCTCCCATAAAAAATATGCACAAATATTATATCAGAAGTAGGTATTGCAAGTGTAATGAAATCAGTGTTGATGCTTGAAAGTTGCACGATAAATCACTGTGTATACTCACATTTTGATAACTGCTCAAGACTACAATCAAGTGTGACTGGGACCTTTTTGCTTTAATTTCTACCCCTGTGTTCTTAGATTTTTATAATCTCGATTCAAAAACTCTCTATATTCGTAAGTTATAAGGTAAGAAGGTAAGAATCTGAAAATTGTCTTCTGAGAAGTTTCTGTTTGGAGTTACGAGGCGGTCGTTGCAGGCGAGGAAATCACACGGAGGGTGGCCAGGTATTAGGAACGAAGCCTCGCAGAGCGCACTCCCCTCGCGCGCCGTATTTTGTTTCGCCTTTTCCCTCTCGCGCTCGGCCCCGCCCCTCCTCTCCCCTCCCCGATCCTCAGCCCGCGCCCCCTGAGTCTTCGTGGACTTCCCTCGCATGTGGGGTCTCCCAGGACTAGTGGACTCTGACATCGCCATCGCCGCGTGGGTCGATCACCTGGAGTCGAAATCATACCAGAGTAAAGGCGTCATACATTGTTGTATTTATGGAAATGAAATCTCGTTTCTATAACAACTTGTATACGTTATTGCCCAAGAACATCTTGGCCGTGCGGAGTTCAGGAATAGTTTTCCATGCTACAGTTCACACAAGTTGTGAAGACACGCAACGTTGCCAAATAAAATGTCAACAGGAAGTTCCTATTCGTAATTGTGAAACTCATTCCTTCTAAGCATGGCTTAGAAGGGGGCGAGCGCACGTGTGGGTAGGCGAGCTAATAGGGTTTTTTCTTGTCGCCCTAGGTGGGAGCTAGCGTGGGTTATAATGTGGAGTTACAATAGGAAATTAATACGATAAGAGGAATGATTAGAAATTACATATTGTATCTAATTATGATAGTTATTTAACTTGCAATGTGTTGTAAATAATAAGTAATTACCTCGTTTTGTGTCTCTCAATGGACTTCGTTTTATTATCAAACGCATTTAACTTAAACAGTACTAAAAATTAAAATTAAAATATTAATATTTACACAAAACTGTAGCTGATCTGGATAGCCGAGGTGGCTAAGAGCATGTACCAACTCACCGTTTCGGTCTGAAAGATCGCGGGTTGGAGTTCCGCCAGGGGATGGTTGTTCGTCTCTTGCCTCTCGTTTGTGTGTCGTAGCGGAGGGCGTCGCGGTCTGGTGACCCCAGATCAGAGGAGCCCGCAAGTGTGTTGATATTTAATGTATGGTCTTATTTGGTTCCATCGGGGACGAAAGGGAAAGTGGCTGTTGGCTGCATAATACACTTAAGAAAAAATACTAAGGGTAAAAATAGGTAATATGAATGGGTGACAACCAGAACGGTATAACTGACATTTTATATTTATAAATTATAAGAAGTCTGTTCATCCAAGTCAATATCTTTGTAAAGTCGTGCTTTGTTTCACCATTACAACCACGTCATTTCAATTGTGAAATGTAACCTAAAATAGCCACAATTTTTCTCAGAATTTATAAAATGTCACAACACCGTTCTGGTTTTCAACCATTCATATTGTGATGTAACATTGGAACGGATAAACTTCGGTCGGATTCTAAATATAAATGTACGTAAACTACTGATATATTCAAATTCCCGGGGGAGGAGTACGATCGTCTTTTTACACTACGGAATGCTTAACGGAAGAAATACCTACGGTAATTTTAATTCCAGGTACTTCTGATTTCTTCCAGTCTCATTTTCTCGAAATATTTGTTTGAACGTGACGGAGATGTTTCGATAGCCATCTGGCAAAACCTGTCCTTGCCGCACCTCAAAACCTGACCTCATCACTGAGGCGCTGTCAACGAGCCCCGCGTGTCACCCAGCCCCCAAGGGGCGCCGTGGCCCACCCACAGGTGGCCTCCGGCCGGTGCCCACCGCGGGGCCGGCGGGCTGCTGCGCCGTGAGTCAGGGGCCGCGACCCCGCGCGAGGAGCTGCGGAGGTCTTTCGCCTGACGTCAGTGGCCGGTGAGGAGCCCGGCGCGGCGCGGCGCGGCGCGACGCTACGCGACGCTACGCGACGCGGCGCGACGCGACGCGACGCGACGCGATCCGACGCGACGCGACCCGACGCGACGCGACCCGACGCGACGCGATCCGACGCGACGCGATCCGACGCGACGCGACCCGGCGCGGCGCGACCCGACGCGACTCGACGCGACGCGACCCGACGCGACTCGACGCGACGCGACCCGACGCGACTCGACGCGACTCGACGCGACGCGACCCGACGCGACTCGACGCGACGCGATCCGACGCGACCCGACGCAGTCGAAGCGGGCGCCACCAGCTCACGTGGACGACTTTCCACCCCGAAGCCAGTCCACCTGAGATGTGACACACGAGCGTTGCGCTGACGCGCGTTAAGTTTGGAGCGCCCCGCTTGTCGGCCAGGCGGCCTGTGACCTGCGCGCGGGCCGGAGATTGCAGATGATACTACATTCGTGACGGCAACACAAAAAACGTTATAACGAGAATCGATAACAGAGCTTAGTATTAATTTCGATACATGAATGAAAATGTCATAACACGCAATGCTGTTTTTAGAATATTGAATTTGTTTATTCAATTTGTATAAATTCACATTAACTAGTAATGAATTGACATAATACATAATTTACTGGAGGAAAAAGTCGGGTCACCTGAACCTGAATGGAATGCTACGTTGAAGTTTTCTTCCCATTGACGATTTTATGTTACCACTTGAGATACTGTTTTAGAATGTACATCTATAAAAAAGAAGAAAATACGACTGTGGTGACAAACGATTTCATTTTACTTATTTGCAATTAGATTTTTTTCCTATGTATATTTTCTCATTGATAATTTGTTATATCGACGAAGAAAGATCCGAAATTACTAAACCAAAGTCCTGGCGACATAACAGCATAACCTATCCTGATGGAAAATAATGGCATTTGTGTTCAATACAAGCACGTAACTGGCGGCCGCGGCCCGCTTGTGTTGATTGCAGGTGTTCCTTATCAGTAGACGTCCGGTCGATAAGAGTATATCGTGGCTTGCTTATATCGTCGCGCGAATGATGATGAATACCCAACGAATTCATCGCAGGTTCGCGACGTAGGATTTCGCAAAACGGATTATCACCGCGAGGGGAGGGAGAAATGCGTGATTTTGAAACTAAATGGGTACTGCTTAACTGAATAGTTGCTCTGCGCCGAAGTTCAGTTGGAGTTTGATCGTAGCATGTAAAAAAGTTTACGATGTAATTTTGTGTAAAACAGATGGCTTGGTTAGCGGGGAGAGATATACTTGTAAGACACTTGGTTCCAATATCCAACTGAAAGTCTCAAATTTTTTTAATTTGTTTTTTGTGATTTCTTTTGAAATGGTTTTAATTAATCACCCCTGTGAGGGGTGAGTATTTTAGAAGCGTAAGCTATATTCATATTATACATATATGCGAGTTATGACTTTGTGGTGCATCATTAAGAAAGGAATTAATGTCTTTCTTGAGCATATTTAGAAAGAATTTTGTTTGGAATATTGTGTAATTTGTGTAATTGCCAACACATCTACAAAAGAAGTTCCCAGATTTATTACTGCAAATTTTCTGTGTGTATTCAAATTGTCCTCTTACGCCAATACAAATCAGTAATAGGACGTTGGATGCATGCGACTATATCATCTAAGAAGACACTTATCTTTCAGAGAAAGACATCTGATAACTAATGAATGATCACACATTTGGTTCAAGTGACCACTGATACAGAATCGCTTCGCGCTTTCATTTCACATTATCATGGTAATACGTTTTGCGACGGCAAAGTTTAAAGTATCAGACGGAGTAATTGCGTCGCCTCTTAAGCCAAAAATTGTACCCAAATCATTAAAGCTAATGTAACAGTGATGTAAAAATACGGCATGTAAAGAATGTTGTAAATACGAGATAATGACTTGATACATTTCAATGGCTTAGTGTCATACTGGCAGATCGCCACAAAATATGTCCAGAACGTGTTTTCAGTTGCTAAATCGATAAAGCGACTAGATGTAAGCCCAGACATTCGGAGTCTTCGCTTCGCGATCGGGTGGCTACTGCTTGGAACAATTTGGAAAATACTTTCTTCAAATTATTTTTCGATAATATCGAGCGAATTGCTTTTATTATGCATCAATTAACTGTGTGCATATGATGGGAGTCCTAGGAAGGATAAACGAGCTGAATGGAGATCCGGGTTCTTCGTTTCGCCACCAGGGTGGCTAATGCTTTGGAACATATTCTTCAAATTACTCTTCGGTAGTACAGAACAAGTGGACTTAGCTTTTTAGACATTAATTAACGGGTAGCACGTGACGAAAATCCTAGCCCCGAGCCATTTCGAGCCGCCGCCTTCGTGCGGTGTGCCCGACGACTCGGCCCGGAGGTCGCGTCGTTCGGAGAAGCGGCCGGGTCGCCGCCGTCGCGCCGCGCCGACTGATTCGGAGAGCGATAAAAATCTCGGAGGCGACGCTAGCGACGTCCGTCGGACGGCAGGGACAGGGAAGGTTAACTCGGAGGCCGCGGGGCCCTCGCCTTGAATTTATGGAGTGTAAAAGAACGGGGCTCGTAAACCGCGCGCTGCGTCGATGAAATTCTGCTCCGCTGCCCCCCGCCCGCGCCGCGCTCTTCGCTTTCGACCACCTGCCTTTGCCAGGGCGGGTGGCGGATGAAGGAACCTGCCCCATGACGTCCGATTCCGGCTACTCCTGATTTCTATTATGTAACGTTTATGGGCCGTAAAAATTCCGCTTGGCTCATGTAATGTAATTCTTGGTCCGAGTTGTTAAGACCTGTGCTAATCGTTTACCAGTATGATTTCTCGTGTTATTCTATTAGGCATCATTCAAATAACTTTAAAAACTTCGTATCAAAGCGTTGGTTTTCATTTCACTATTTTATGATAATTCAAATTTGGTATTTTGATTATGCTTAATTGAAAAAAAATGAAAGACAGGAAATGTTCTGTTCAAGAAATACATTGACAATCCATGTTTGGCTTTTATCTCAAATGAGTCCATCCTGCTTCTGATTTCAATTTTATGATCATGAATATCATGGGCTGTTGTCTCCATAAATTGTTTGTCAGTCTTCACGTCCGAGTAGCGTGGTTTACACAGGTTAAGATGTGAAGTCTGTGGTTGAAGGTGGTGGTCAAGTGGAAAATATTGACGCTATCAGAGAGAAGAAGAGAAACTATTTTTGGAGCTCGAATATATTGCTATCCCAGATTGAATTCCTCAAGGAACATCCCAAATTGAAATCTCAGCCCCAAGTCGTGAAAACCAGACAGAATGGTATAATAATTAAGTTGTTTACTTCGGTCGTATTAACGTTATTGTTAACTGACATGTTTAATCAATAGGGATAAAATTGTGAAAATAAGGTTTATTTTCTAGAAACGTTTCAATGAGCTAGAAATGTTGCAACAAGTATTTTAATGTAAAATGTTTGTTGAACGTCAAATGGTCGTATTATTCGCATTCTGAAACGCTTACCGCACGATGTGACTCCGAAGACTAGCGATCAACTCATCGGTCCGAAATGAATGAGTAGGTGTACGGCTATTTTGGTCGGTGTCGTTGCATAACCGCGTCGCTCTTCACCTTCGAATAGCGTCGCGGCGGCGGGCGTGTCTCTCGGAAGGTAGCCGGCGGGGCGGAGCGGGGCGTAGCGGGGAGGGGCCGAGTGGGGCGGGCCGGGCGTAACCGGGCCGGGCGGAGCGGGCCGCCACGTGGCGTCGCGCCGCGCCGCGTGAACGAGTCCGGTCCGTGTGACCCTCAGGCCGGTATTTCGAGCGCGGCGCGTCGGTGAGGCTTCCAGCTGACTGAGCGAGCGGCGGGGGCGGAGGGGAGGACGGTGGCGCTGGCGGCATCAGCTGGAGCCAAGGCCGCTGCAGCGCACAGTGCGGGTCGGGCCGGGGCTTCCCATGTGATCGATGACGGCCGTCTGTCTCTTCCTTGCCGCGCGTGCGGGTGCAAGAACGGTGACACGTCTCGGATATTAGATTATTGCGAGAATTGCTTTAACATGAACGGGAACAGTTTCTTTTCCAGTCTAACACAATGTTTTACTCTATATACAGGTGTATTGTGAATTATTTTATGGACTGTTGAGACTGTTGTCTAATCATCTTTTGTTACTTACTAACAAAAAAATTGCGTTTTTAAGGTATGCCATTTTTTGTGTGCACCGACGGTGCGAGAGAAACCGATGTGGCCGAATGTAAATAGTCGCTGATTTTCCTTCCAACCAATTTACTACTCCTTACGTCTTGAAGCCTCATTACCAAATTCTTTGGCCATCGTCTAACATTCAGCTTTATAAAGTGGTACGACGATGTCTCTAAAACACAAAAAATTATATTTCCTTTATTTTGCATTCGGCATGAATTGTAAAAATTAGTACATTATAGCAGTGTTATTGATCTTAACCTCATAAATTATTCTCTTCTATTATTATTTTGAAAGGATATTTCGTAACTTTGAAGAAATTATGAATTCAGGGCTGTGAGTTTTGGAGGAGAGCTATGTTAGTAAGAAAATCTAATTATGTTTTTTTCAACATTTTTTTAATGGAGTAAACGGTAACTTAAATGACTTCCCCGTTTTATAGGCTGTCTATTGAGGAATGAATTTGAAAGCTTATTCTGTTGCTAAAATGTTGATACGCCCTTATTTGGTTTACAAGATACTCACTTCCTTGTTTGAAAACCTATGTCATCTATCTTTCATCAAACAAGCCAGGAAGACGTAGAGGACATTTCAACGGTTGTAACAGTTTTAGAAATTTGCCTCTTGCGCCTGCCTTAGCGTGCAGTACTTGTGCGTGCGCCGTTGTTATCGCTGCACTTCAGCCGCGGAAGTGCACGCGGAGCTGGAACCTGTCAGAGCCACTCCTAGCCCAGAAGGCGCGCGGGGAAGCGTGAAAAGTTGTAAGCTGCTGTCGCCGCGGGCGCGATGCAAACTTGCGTTCATATTCCGCGACTGCGTGTCCGTCGCATTTATGTGCTCGGGTTGTGGAGTAACTAAAATTAATTGCTGCTCTGGTTGGGAAACAACTCGGAAGAGAAGTGTTAGTTAATAATTTGGTACAATAGGTATGGAAATTTTAATGGAAAACGTCGGTGGTAATTATGCCAGTCAATTTTAATCGTTTACGAATGAGTAAATGGTGTGCTCTGTAAGTTTTAAGTTTTTGTGATCCAACTAGATGGTCAGTACCGATGGAGCTCGTAAACCTTTGTGTGTTACGCGTATTCGTTGCTCTTAATTTAGTGAATGGGATGGGCAAGATCGGAGAACTGCGTGCCTTTAAATTGTGAAGAGCGCCAGCATTCGCTTGTTTGTGATGGTGATCATTCGATGTGGTACAACGATTGAATTGCCCTTTGTTGAAAGCTGTTGACCTCGATTGTCTGTAACTAGCAAGAAGCTGTTAGACCAAATCATTTGATCGCGTGAATTGCTTCCGAACACATTGCTCCCTGAACGAAATGACCTTGTCAGGTCATTCCTTTCTTCGATTCCCAGGGAGCGGTTTTGTGTGAGTTCAGAGTGAAGACTAAATGCAATGAGAGCAATTGGATTAATTTGCAGTAATGGTCAAGTTTGAAGGTGATCGGTTTCTTGATTACCTTTGGAGCGAATTTTGTAGCATTTGATTATATTGTATCATGATTATTTCAACTAATATAATTTTTATAACATAATCGTTAGATACAAAAGCTCCGGTATATGTTTAAAATAATACTAAAAATACTAATACTGCTGCTAAATAATGTTACATAAATAATGTTAATTAAAACATGTTACATAAATATACAAAGAAGACCTGAAATTCATCCGTTAATTTAACTGTTCTGAGATTCAATTAACACTGATTTATTAATGACCATTTGATTTACGATGACCTCATATTTCTTAGCAATTGTCATCTGCCTGAAGTGTTATTGATTTATTATTATTATTATTATTATTATTATTATTATTATTATTTATTATTACGATATTACTATAAATTACGTTTAACATACAAGGTCACTGGACGACTTTTGAATGATTCCAAGGATTGGAAGAATTGTGAGGAAGTACTGTACTCTCTGTCTACAGAAACACGGAATCCGATATACCCATCGAATGTGTGCACAGTGTCGTCACGTTTCTTAAATATTTAGAAACGTTCTGAATATCTTATGTGAGGAAACAATAGTATTTTTGATATGAGCCCCTAAGAACAAATAAAGTTACAAAGAAAGGAAGACAAACCAATGTTTTCTCCACGACAAAGAAAGAAGGTGTTTTTGAGCCCAGAAATTGAAACAGTGGTAAAAACACACACTGCATTCAGTTGTTTTGTTTTTGTTTTTCACTTCCAAAACTTAATTATGATTTATGAATTTAAATATTTCAGTATCGTTTTACTACTTCTAGGATGGAAATGGACCGCGAGTACACGAACGATATTAGTGTAACGTATTAGCCAGCGTGCCTCATGGCATCTACTTGGGGACGCTTTGTAGAGGATTAGCCTCGCCACAGGAAGAAGGGTTTTTCCGTAAAGGGAAGAACGCGGAAACGGGAGACACAAGGCTTGGCGTCTTCCGGCTTATAGAAACTTTTCACTGTTATAACAAGCGAGGGGGTGGCGTGACGTAGGAGATCACGTGGGCCTCGCCTATATAACAGAGTGTACGGAGCCAGTGGGTGGGTTCTGGGGACAGTGGGAGAACCTCGTGCGTGTGCACAAAACTTGGCGCCACGACGGTGCATATGTGAGCCAGGCTCGCGAGGCTCGAGTCACTAGTTGACGAAGCCTGCGGACTGTATGTCCTTGAGTGACTGCGGTCACGGGGGAGCGATGCTGTGTGCGTGCTCCGAGTTGAAGAGTGGTTGAGTGCCACGATTCACGCCGATTCTCAATCGGATAAGATCGCTCCTGCGATCGAGGCAAACCAGCCGTTGGTGCGCCAGAACGGACTTTGTGTCCCAGCGTGACATCCGGTCACGGAAGCTAGGCTTTGTGCGCGCTTCAAAAGTAGGAGTGGCGAATGCCACAATCAAAACCATCTTCAATCGGGTTAGGATCGCTCCAGCGATCAGGGGATAGTAGGTCTATCAGAGCTAGGGTGTAAGTAGATTATTAAGTGTATATATTTGTTTTGTTTTCTTGTTAATAAATATATTGTTATACGAAAGCTCTGTGTCTGTGGTCGCTGTGAGTATTCATGACGTCACATTAGTATATTGCCACCCACCCACCTGCGCGAGCGGTGCGAGAAGGATGGCAGACGGATGTGGTGGTGGTGGGTGTGGCTAGGGGTGAGGCGTCCCGGGAAGAATGTAGTGCATTGCCCGCTGACGCACGGCGCCTTCGTGCTGTTGCAAGGTTTCCAAGCCTCTGTACTAAACGTGTTCTGTTGCGGACCCTGCGTCACAGCAGATTTCGATTCAACTGCCAGGCCGTTATTTTTAGCTTTTAATCACATTTCAAAAATATTTCTTAAGGCGATCACCATGTTGTTTAAAATACGTTGTTCGCATTTTTCTTTTGACTTCCAATTACATAAAAAGTAGGCGATGGCTATCGGTTTTCAAGTTTTAAAAGGAATACTTAATTTTAAATAGTTCCTTCAGAATGGCAAAACTTCTTTGTTAGAGTTCACAATTCCATATTTGGAGTAATTGACTCTGGTAATTTCGTTTTGAAGCTTTCCGATTCTGACTATCTAAAATATGTTTTGATGATCTGTTATTCGCAAGTATGAAAATTGTGGGACACGTTGAACGAAACGTTCAATAATAAGGCGCCAAACATCACTCTGTCTACGGAAACACGGAATCCGATACAATCATCGAATGTTTTTTATTTGTGTTGTGCACATTTTCGTTACCTTTTTAAATATTTTGGGAAGTTCCGAATATCTTATATGAGGAAACAATAGTATTTTTCATATGAGCCCCTAAAGAACAAATAAAGCTACAAAAATAGGAAGACAAACCAGTGTTCTCCACGACAAAGCAAGAAGGCTCTGCCAATATAAATTCTCACAAACTCTCACCAATACCTTTGAATTAATTTGGTAGAGCAAATTCTTTTGGTTTTTTATTCGTCTCGGATATTAGAGTTTATCCAATTACAGAAAAGTGTTGAGGGTATATTATTCCACCAATATTTCAGTACAATAAAAATTACCTTGCGACCACCAGCCAAGTGCGAATGGTATCGTGAATCTTCTAGTTTGATTTTTGCCAACTTCATCATATTCTTCAACATGATATATGCTATATATGCTTCATAATGATGCTTCAACATTCGGCGCCACCTCAAGCTCTGTGAATGCCGAGACTTGGAGCCTCTCCGCTCGGCTCCCTTCCTGCCTGGGTTGCTCCGGAGGCTGCGATGGGAAGCGGAGCCGGAGCCAGGGCCGGAGGCGCGGTGCTGGGAACGGGGGCGTTAGGTTCTCGCGGTCGGGGGAGACGGAGCTGGAGTTGAAGGTGTAGTGATGGTGCGGAAATAAGGGCAGCGGAGGAAAAAGACAGAGGAGACACGAAGGCGACGGAGGAGTTAGCTGAGCGGTGGCGATGGGTCAGCGAAGGAGTAGGCAAAAGCGATGGTGGACAGGCAACGCAGAGAGGAGAATGCGAAGTGAATGGCGTGTGGGAGGTGAAGGGTACTTGGAGGCAATGGCGGAAGTAGGACGGCGGAAGCGAGGGCGGAGGTAACGGCAGAGGCGTCCTTGTGTCGTGGCAACAAGTCCATAAAGGCGTCGTGGGCCGCCCGCGAGTGGAAAGTGGAGGGAAAGGCCCCGCGCGGAACATTTCCGGCCTCTGGCCGCCCCGCCCCGCCCCGCCCCGCGTGAGGCAAGGGCCGCCCGCGCCGGAGGCTGCGGCGCATGGGCCGTGGGAGCGACCCCGCCCTGGCCGGGCTAATGAGATGCCCTGGCCGCACCACCACCTCAGTTGCGTCACCGCTCCTTCCTGCCCCTGCGCCCTCTTGGCTACCTGTAAAGCCTCTAGCGATGTGCTCGGTTCCGACTTCTCTCTCTGTACAAGTTCATGTTTTAGTGTGTCTCGTTCTACGCGGATTAAATGCGTTTCCTTTTGATATTTCATAAATACGTCGCACTCGTGGAGGAATCACATTTATCTGATATCGTCGGTTGACAAGACGCCGTACAATCTCAAACACTTGTGAGTTAAGGGATGAAATATACTTAGTATAATGTTACTATAATGTTTATATGTATACTCTTACTATAATGTTTACTATGGCTAATGGCTACTAAATGGCTTCCGCGAGGATGAAACTGTTCTCTAATAAAATGATTATTTTTTAGATGTCATATTTCTTATCTACTGACCATGTGTATTCTACTGGTCGCGGACTATGCATTACGAATAATTATTTTACTCAAAGGACATTATCCTTCAGAATATATTTTGGTGGTTTTCGAAATAGAAGTACGATCGATCATTGTGTCGACGGAGATCGTCGAGCGAAGGAACTCAAAAATATATTAATTTGTGCGCTTAATGCTAATGCATCTCTGCCGTGTAACTGCTTAAATGTTTGCTGGGAATAGCTTTGTTATTCTCGGTTCCCCTCTTCGTTAGGTGTAATTGTCATTACAATTGAATCTAAGAATCTCTCTCAGCTTATTTGCTTGTTCAACAATAGTGTTGTGACATAGCTCTCACTTATTTAGAAGGTGTAATAGTTCTGTATGAGTCGAATTTGGTAGAATACAAATTTGTCAGGATCATATTTCCATTTGCTATTTATAT
This sequence comes from Gryllus bimaculatus, assembly GCA_017312745.1. Lineage (NCBI taxonomy): Eukaryota > Metazoa > Arthropoda > Insecta > Orthoptera > Gryllidae > Gryllus > Gryllus bimaculatus. Next base: position 1,633,047 of record BOPP01000149.1, on the reverse strand, counting down.
AATTCGAACGACACTTACCTTGTCTTGCGTAATCCCATGCCTCACCTCGAAATTAGTTACTGCATTTTCTGCCTTGCGGCATACTGACCATGGCGGTTCTTTTTGCTCATCCTCGCCTTTGCACTGTCTCAAGGTTGAGGCGTTTCCTGCATGTCACAGTTGACAAACGAAAAACAATGAGGGCACGCTTGGTGGCGTGAAGAAGTAAAAATTGGATGCGCTCCACGACCTTTCTGCAACTCGGCTGCCGTCGCTGCCGAGATCCTCCGAGCGACGACAGGAAATGATCCTTTCTTTTTTTATGTTATGGTGTCTTAGCATCCCCGGGTTTGGTCTTACCTGTTTTTATTACCGGTAAGAAGATCAAGAAGGGGTGAACTTGCATGAGGAAACATTCGTCACCTTTTCAGGGATTTTTAAGTAAAACATTCACTTTAAAATACATATATTATAATGTATGTCAATGTGATATTTGAGGAAACTCAATCGATTGTTGCTGCCACATCTTACTTTTGTGAATGGCTTTTTGTATTTATCTGGTGTCAACATTTTTCTTATTTGTTGTTATCAACTACCATTGTGCATGTTATGAAGGTACGCAGACGAAACAGCGTAGAGTGGCAGGGCTTGCGATCAAGCCCACACAGTATACGATTTTCGACACCATTATACTCTGTGTATTGATGACTGGTGAGAAAATAAATAGTGCAACTTGATCAAACCGCATTACTGCCTGGATCTCATCCTTATTCCAACCTCTAAGTTAGGATCGAGTGATGAGCTGATGCCTCATCTTCGTATAGCACACCCCTCACTGTAAAGATCCAACGAGCGCGTTTCCGCTGCAGCATCGCTGTTCGGGAGATGGGTTCTAGCCCCGACGGTGGTGGATTTTCGACATGGGTAGAGAGCTGGGTCGAATTGAGACGCTGTCTGGAGGAGAATTTTAGCGACCGGCTGCTCTGATTGGTAGATTCCGTGGTTTCTCCCATCAATACTGAGAGAATGCCAGAGCAGAAACCTGCCAACGCGCCACAGACCGTGCTCAATCTCGACGTCCTCTTCCTTGCCATCTGTTTCCCTTTTACATACATTTACATGCACTGCAAGACATCACTCTATGTGCTAACCTCACGTACCCTCTTAACACATGGCCGCGAGGCAAGGCCGTCGCCGGTAGGCCTGAGCCCGTTCACGGGCTGTCGCGACAAATGCGTACATCACATGTCAAGAGACCTGTCAGGAGCTTAGGGCTTGTCTCGGCTGTGGCTGTGGCCTTCTGGGAGAGATACCTGGAGGGAGAAAATGTCCGAAAGCAGACGTGTAGGGTACGATCCAGCGGGGGAGGAACATAGTATACATCCTCCACGAATCTTACACCTACGAGAGCAATTGACCATAGTTGCTGATGCGCCCGGAAGCACTAACGCTCATTCCGACGAGCGTTGAAGATCCTGCATTCAGCGACCGGCTGCCAGCTTCCGAGACACCGCGACCGGATAACAGAAGTGATAAAAAGAAAAATTATTTTTTTTAATGATCTGATTGCTGCAGAAACGGCTCAGCGGACGTTGAGTAAGCGACTTCTCGGGAAGGCGAAGGCGAAGGTTGGTGGCGGACGCAGCAGAACGCCGCTGTGGCAGTCGGGAGGCAGGAGGCGGAACGCGCTCCATTATCAAGGAGAGCCCCCGCTCGACTCGGGGCCCTTGGGCGGGGTTTCTGCGAAGGCCCCGATAATCGTTGCGCAAGGCATTTCTGGTATTACGCGCAGAGGCGGTGTCTCATCTCGATCGTTTTTTAGTTCAGTTTTCCGCCATCCATTGTTAACATGACACGATTCCGTGCTTTACTTTTGAACACTAATGTAGTTTTTTCTCCCTGCCATACGTTCTTTTCAAGTTTTTTTAAGCTGTAAAAATAAGTAGATAAAGATGTAGATCAATTTTGGCGAAATGATACAAACCATGGCAATAGTTTTTGTCTTCATAATGGATTTCCTCCTAATTGTCTTCATGGTTTTATCTTTATATTCAGCATTGCTTTCATCTTGCCGTATATTAGTCGGGATATGGGCAGAAGTTTGGCGGGCAATGGAAATTGAATAATTATGTATGATATGCTAGAATCGTGAAGGGATACAAGTCCTCTCTTGTTTGCCGGCTAGTCCTTAATGCAACAATAAATAAACTTCATTGTTATTGAATGATGACACATTCTCTAACAATCAATTTATTAAAAGGTTTTATAAAAGAAACAACTCTCGACTGAAACTAATTTTTCAAAATCAAAGAGTCACAAAACGTAAAATCTGTTTACACAACCTGCTAGAGGAAGTTGTTAACTACATTTAGGAAAACCTTTTTTTTTAGATATCAGGGTCCTACAACACGAGTTTTTCCTGACAGAAAATACTTCCTGATTTCTACGAGGGTATGTAGTAGGCAAAAATAATAGAATATGGGGGTTAGCCAATGATAGTTGGGTTGTATTCAATCTGTACACATTTTTTTAAAACTTTTTTTTCAGATTTGATCTTGAACCAGTTTATCGTGATAGATAAAAGATGTGCAAATTTAGCTTGTGTGGGATACCATATTACATCGTAATCTTACTTTTGAGTTTCTGGATTAGCAGAAGTCAAGAGCAGTTGTATTTGGCAGGTTTGTTTCATATATAGTATACAAGACATTGCTAAGTAATATTCTTTGCACGAGAAGTTAACTCTAAAATACTAATGCAGAAATGTATTGCTTACTACCAATAATTAGTGAAATTACTTGCTTCTACAGTTATAAATTTCTGCAAGGGAAAGGTTGTAAATTAAACTATTAATAAATACAATATCTCAAAAACATATTTATTAAGGCTTTCTAAACATTAATGATACATTGAAGCTGTTTTTGCGTGTCTCTTAACAACTTCATTGAGAGACTAGCGGTCTGGGCTAAATCAGTGTTCCATAAACCTAGAGTAGGGTTTTGCTTATAGGCTTCAAGACATTCATTTACAGTAAGGAAATGAATCAATAAAAACACTGATATTAAGTGCATATTATAATCCAAAAAGTAAATCTTCCAGCTAGGAGATTGTATATCGGCACACCTATAGGGCAGTCATCTGTAAAATTATGCCATTGAGTAAATTTTACTGATCACTAATAATCGAGGGTTATGAAATAAGCCAAATTCGTAAAAATAAGTAAAGTGATCGTACTTTTTTTTCTTCGTAAAAAGCGATGAGAAATTGCAATCAGCGACGACTTCAGAAAGCGGGTCACCAAACAAGAGCATCCCGGTTTCAGATAACGCGATGTATTCGGAGCTCCTCCGAGAGTGGACTCAGTCACAAGGAAGTGTCTTTAATGGGTGCGTATCGACTTGATAAACCTGACCTTAGGCCGCGAAAGCGTGCAGAAGAGGCGGTACAACTGTAGTTTGGCCTCTTTTATGCGCCGTTGACTCCTTTCTAACCTCTCAAGTGATAAGGGAATAACGGAGAGCCCGGAAGCGTCTTCACTTCGCACACAAATGTTGAGCAAAACATACGTTGCGTCGTGCCACATATCGAATTTATTTAAGTAGCACAAATTTCCGAAGAAAAAATTCATTAGCTGCCGAAGATGCTGTTAATATGTTATGTCTGTTGAAATGAAAATAAAACGAATTATCGACTGTGAATACAGTGTTCATTTAAAGCGAGGACCAGTGTCTGCAAGCAGTTCTCACTATTAACAGCCTACTACATAATACTAATCGCTGCCACTGAAAGGTGGAACCGGGAGATGTGGCTCAGTGCGTCAACTGATGCTACCGCAGTGCTTCGTGCAGATCTGCTGCAGGAGGTTCTATGTTCGAGTCCTGACAGTGGCAAGATTTCAGACACTGGATTTTCAGCTAGGTCGAATTCAGTCGCTGTCTGGAGGAGAATTCTAGAAGTCGGCTGCTCTGATCGGCGTTTTCCATGGTTTCTCCGATCAAAACCAGGCGAATGCCGGAGCAGTAGCCTAACAAGTGGGTCACGGACTGCGCATTATCTTTCCATCTTCTTCCTTGTTCTATCCTCACCCCTTACACATACTTACACATACATGCACGACCCTACCACACATGCTTAGAGCTTGTCCCAGCTGGGGCGGTGCCCCACTGGCGCGAGATACCTGGTATGGAGACGTCTGCCTGGCGTTGGGGAGTGTGGGAGGGGCTAGTTAGCTTACGTTCAGCTGGGCTCGCGCGCAAGAATGAGAGCGAGGGCGAGTATTGAGGGACAGGCGCCGCCACCCACGCTTCTCTCCGCTCAGCGTAAGACCTCCCGCTCCTATGCAGATTTTGGTACACGTGGGGAATTCGCATTGTAATGGGGTGATTTAAAAAGCTGTAAGAGTCAATGTAGGTGGGGTAAGCTGGCGCAGAAAAAGATTCGCATATTTCATTCGGCTAAGTTACTACGCTGGATTTCCAAGGGAACGACGAGATTCCGGCCTTCGTTCTACACGAGTAACGTAGAACATATTTCCCAGAGCAAAATTTTCAACCATTTTATTACAAAATACAAAAACATATCTTATTAACTCCTCTCTTGTATCTGCAATTAAAGTGTTTCAACTTAAAGTACATACATGGGTTCTACGCTCCATGTATTAGTTTGGCACGTTAGGTTAGGTTTTGAAGTTTTGGGAATATATTTAATTCTTATAAAATATCCTGAATTGTATATATATATATATATATATATGTATTTGTATATATATGTATTTGTATATATATGTATTTGTATATATATGTATTTGTATATATATATGTATTTGTATATATATATGTATTTGTATATATATATGTATTTGTATGTATATATGTATTTGTATATATCTCCTGAATGATCATATTACTTATATTTTTTGTTATTGAAGGTCACATTAACATGTAGGTCATTAGCGGTCACTATTACATTTAACAGTGTGGTGACTCTCAATAGGACATTATATGGTGACGATAGGGGGTGAAAGGATAAACACAAATACATCCATGCCCGAGACGGGACTGGAATCCGCGATCCCTCGGTCCGGAATCGCTTCGGCACTACTGCCTTTACGATCTCGGCTATCCAGACCGGCACTCTTTTATTAATATAACTGTTATCGAAATACTCATAAATCATTTATCATTATTTGTCAATATATTGCATTGCTCTGAAAGCTTCAATCCGTGACTTCGTGTTTTCGCTTCTGAGCTGTCGAGATGCCCTCCCTTACTATTTTTATTAGGATTGATTAAAAAATTAGTGTGAAATATTTTAGCTTTTTCAAATCCCCTCCCCTCTTTTTGTCACATTTAATAGTACTTACTAACATCCCATTGAGTTAAACGCTTTATTTCCAGTCATCGCCTACTCCTCGCTTCCTGAGTTATACAAAGGTAATTTCATTATAATGGGGTAAATTTCGCATAGTATTCAAATGTTATCAGAAGATGTATTTCTGATTAATTTTATATTCATTTATAACTTGAAGTTAGTAAATATACTCTCACAAATGATGTGTATTCCTTTTCCATCAACCCCTTCCTCCCTAGTTTTCACTCCTGACACATTTGTCACATCTCTATTGCCTTCATATTACCTTTGAACGACCTCCTATTTATTAGTTATTGCAATACATGTTTTGAAAGTGGTCTGGCGGAAAGCGGGGTAAATGTCCTGAGCCTCGCCGCCAATGAAAGGCATGTTTTTAGAAACTTGTCGCGGACGGTGCGAGTGTGGGGGGGGGGGGCGCTAGGGAAGCCCAGACGCCGCGCTGGCGCTGTGGAAGCCGCTCGCTGCGCGGCCTCGAGCGAGAAGCGCGCCGATGAACACCCACGCCGAACGCAGCGGCAATCGCAACGTCATGCGCGGTGGAGGGATCGATTCCGGCGAGGCGCCAGAAATGGACTTGATATGTAGAACGTCGGTGTTGTTGTGGCACCTGCACGAATTAATATGACAGCTGCTCTGATTAGCGGTTTCTCTCGTTTCCGTGGTTACTCCCAGGAGAATGCCGAAGCGGCAACCTGCACCAAGCGCCACGGACCGTGCGATTTTTACCTTCCCACCCGCCTGTCCCATTTTGTTTGCTACTTTGAAGGAAAATCTACCATTTCTCTTTTATACCCGACGTACACCCTGGAAGATGCCAGCAATTAATGATATAAATAAATTGCTTACGATAATGGTAAAGATATTTCTGAGCAATGCTTGGATATTTGCAATTTTTTAGCAAATTACTTTGTCATAAATTACGTGTTTGCCCTGGAGTTGCGTCTAATTTTCAAGACACCGAGACTTCAAGATCGAAGGATTGTACTGCCAAGTTTGTCAGATTTCGTCCTTTCGTTTTCTCTTTCCTTTTGTTCGTATTACTTTGTTTACAATCTCCATCCTTTTCGTCCCTTCCCGTTTGTTGGATTCCGTTCTATTCTTGTTTTCTCCCCTTCTGCTTTTTTCTTATTCTCAATTTTGCGCGGAACTTGCATCCTGTCGGTCCCACGCATTCCGAGAACATGAAACTTCCTTCATTGGCGAGCAGTTTCCTCTGGGGTGTGATAGACACAAGCAAAGTCATGGTTGGACTGTGTTGAAAGAAGACTCGCCTAACGTTGTCCTCATTGCCAAAATGTCACTGTGAATGCGTCTATTTAGTACTGTTATGGAGGCACTTGAAAGCGAGGGTCAAGATAGATGTGCGACGAAATTTTCAACAATTTGTTCTTACCAATTAAATGACATGGCAGAATTTTATTATGATAGGCATACGGCGTAGTAATCAAAATGTGGATTCGTCTGTCACGGGCACCAAGGTACCTAACACAAATTACACTATGTAGTTATCAACTAAATTGACAATTTATTGCACACCATATAGCACACTGTTCAGAGTTTAAAATTAAAGAAAACATGGACTTCTGTACGGTAGTTATAACCATTACGCCCATTTCTAGTACGTCTAGAAAACCAAAAGAAAGCTGTGAATTTTTAAAGCAATACATTGTATGTACTGACTGCCGAAGTATCAGGTTACAATTTTGAAAGCAAGACATTGTATATACTGACTGGCAAAGTTTCAGGTTACTCGATGTGTCGAAGAGACTCTTCAGAACTGTTATTATAATTTGTTCAGCTAATCAGCCATTATGGTTGCAAGTTACTTTTTATATAGCATTGAAATGCTGATTCCATATATACCCAAGGGTTGTTAGCCTTGGGGGATGCGATGAAATGGTCATGAATGATGACATGGACACAATTAAATATACAGAGGGCCACAACACAACCATGCCCGAGGCGGGACCCGATTCCGTAATCTTCTGGTCCGAGACCGCTTCGGTACTACTGCCTTAGCGATTTCGGCTATAGGATCGGCGTTGTTGTGGTTGTTGTTGTTATTATTATTGTTATTATTATTATTGTTATTATTATTGTTATTATTATTATTGTTATTATTATTGTTATTATTATTATTGTTATTATTATTGTTATTATTATTATTGTTATTATTATTATTGTTATTATTATTATTATTGTTATTATTATTATTGTTGTTGTTGCTGTTGTACGACTGGATTCGATGTTTATAGCATGTTTATGGGATTGGTGTTCAATTTTTGTTAAGATTTGACTCGCCTTGGGGTCTCTGGCATGCGACTTGGGCACTGGGTTTTCCGCCCTTTCGGCTTCATTCAGGGTCGAACACGCGAAAATCATAAAAGAGGCCACCGGTGACGGCGACAGCTTTTGTCTTTGCCCCACCTTTTGTGGATGAAAGCGGAAATCGGATATTTTTGCTTTTCCAGAAGTTACATTTTCGGAGAGATGTTGTAAGTGGCGGTCGCCTTTTTGGGACCGATTCTTTGAGACTTCCTTTCCAACTCTGAGATCGTTATAAAAGTTTTTCTTCGGGGAAGCAGTTTGATCTCGGAAAGTTCAAAAGCTTTCTTTTTATCGGCAAGTCCCCTCCCTCGCTGTATCAAGTGCTCCTCTAAAAGCTCCCGCTTGTTCTCAGTGGATGAATCCATGCAAGATGGACTTAGTTTGTGTGGATTATTGGCCTTCACGATGGGCTTTCTCATGTGAGAAGAATCGGAAGGATATGGCATGTCAACGGGGCATCCTGTATGTGCAAAGAAATAAATTAGCGTTGTGTCGGGACGTTGCAAATATGAAAAACGTTGTCCAAAATTTGGAATAAAACAAAAGTTTGGTTTTAGTCGGAAATCGGGGCTCAGAAGAATTGGAAACATAATTGCTGAAAAATGCTATCCCTTTCCTTTTTCTGCTAACAATTTTTTAAATATACAAAGATGAAATATTGTTTTCGGCATTTTACTTGTAAGATACAGACTGATTTTGTGGCAATGGCGTACGTTGAAGAATTAGAGAACCCCATTACTGGTTTCAGTGTCTCCGTAGTTCTGTCATGGCCTACAAGATTAACATTTAAAAAAAATTAATTCCCTAAATATTTTTTTGTCAGATGCATCTATTTTTTTCAAACTGTCGAAAATACTCCGAATTTGTACATCCGAAGAAGCTGTAGTATTAATATTTTTGCACTTTGTTTTCGGAGTAGACACATCTGCCGGACCCGTAGGACGTTCATGAAATACTTCTCCCGATGCGCTTGTTAGCTTTTTGCATTGAGTTTCGTGTTTACTTTCTCGTCTAGCACATGCTTACGTATACAGAACAAATATTGTAATGCTGCAATATAAATCGGCGATATTTCGCCAAAAAACTCGTATTATGGGGCTTTAGTGGCAAAGAAGTGGTTTATTTGTAGTAAATTACTTTCTCTTTCAAATGCGATCATAATCTACGTTTTGTGCATCGATGATGCAGAAAAATCGATTGATGGCAGAAAGTTTGGCAGCGTGTAATCAACTCTAGGTCCTAAACCCTACTATAAGTTATCACCAAAATTAGTATTCCTTGATCGATCTGAACGAAGCCGATGCTCTGCGAGTTTGAAGTAGATATTTTTATTTTTGGACTTACTTTACATAAATCCTCAGCATTTCTAAAATTTTCTCAAAAAGGCTCGAAACTTTCGGATTAAATGTCCTCGGATTGCATAAGGAACACTAGAAATGGTGTAAGTCTCGTGTGTGCGACGAACATTCACTATAAATGTCAACAATGTATTTGCGAAAATCGATAAAAATTATCTAATTTTCCTTCAATGTATGAATGTAGATATTTGTATTCTTCTTACTATACAAAATATCATTAAAAATAGGCGTTTTTTCTATTTTGCATAACTTTCTCCAACTGTAGAGTATATGAAGGCACAGTTTTACAATACGAGTGTAAAACCAACTCGACTTCCTACTGCGCGCGTAACGGTTAGCGCATCGGACTGTTGTACCCAAGTTGGCGGGTTCAAACCCGATCGAAGCCGTGAATTCTTAAGGGCGAAAAAATCCTTCGTATGCCTTCCTTCGGAGGGGAAGTAAAGCCGGCTGTCCCATGTTAGTAGATTCACTTGCATGTAAAAGATCCTCAAGCCTAACTGACGCCTTTGAGCTAAATTCAAATCGTCTATTTTTCGCCCAAGAAATACCTCCTTTCTCTGCTAGTTGGTGAAAGGAGCGTAGCGAAATTCGCGTGGTCAGACATAAGAGCAGGCCTCATGGCCTGAGTCTCGCCACGTAAAATAAGGCATTAATTCAATTCAATATATCTCCGGGTCAGGCAAAAAATATCGAATTGGTCGTACATATTCTTATGGAAAATGTAGATATATCACGAAATTTTAAGTCTATTACAAATTCTAGAAAAAAGTTATTGCAATTTAAAAATGTAGTCATAATTGAATCACCGTCGAACGAAGGATAAATTGATCGAGGAATAAAAATTAGTCCTATTATCATTGCATTGGAAACGAAATTAGATACAAACTCTGTATTAAATATCTCTAATGCAATTAAGAGAATGAAAATGAAATCTCATTTCATTTTCTTGTTACATTCACTTTATTTTCTGGGATATGCGAACAATCTTTTCCCAGTGCGCTGCTGTGAAGAAAGCGAGAAGTAGAATGAAGGTTGACATTAATGAAGTGGCGGCGCCTTCATGACGAAGCGTTGCAATATAATCACAATCTTGCCAGAGATACAGATCGAGAGAAAGAATGCAGCTTGAATTCGTTTTGCTAATTACCTTAAATAGCATTCTTTTGCAAAATAATTGGAAGCGTTATGTCGTCTCGTTGTATAGGCACTGTGAATCTCCTTGGGAATATACCTGCAGAGAGCGGAACACAATCTTGGATCCAATTATTTCTTATGTGCAAGGTGAAATGTTTTATCTTCACTAAAAGTCTTACTAACTTATTAATGCTATTCAATCGAATTGCGGAGAGATGTTCATTGTTGGTCTAAATATTGTCTCCTAGTGTAATAACGCATATGTGTGGTTGTGTGTATTTGAGTATTCCATTCTAAAATAGAGCCTACCCACATTTTATTCGGGTGTTGACGTGAGAATCTGGTTTCATGTCCCCTACGGTGTGCTACTAAAAGGGAAAGGCTCTGCGG
>BOPP01000149.1:1581713-1604178 GCA_017312745.1 Gryllus bimaculatus | reverse complement strand
TCCGGCGGGTGGGCAGCGACGGTGGAGGCCAGTGGGTGGTGAGCGGCGGAGCGGCGGTTGGCAAGGGTGGTGTCGGTGACTGAATGGCGATCGTGGCGACGGTGGTGTGGCGGCGGTGGCGGGTGGTGGCGGTCGACGGCTGGTGGCGGCTGGTAAATGGCAGTGGTGAGCCGGTCGTGACAAGGGTGGTGGGTGGCGACATTGGGCGGCGGTGACGGTGGTGGCAGTGGCTGCGGCGGCGGCGTCAAGACACTGCAGCAACACTCCGCATCGATTACAGGCGTGCAAGCTGCTGTGCGGCCCGGCGAGGCGCGGCGGGGCGAGTGGGCGGGGGCCGACTGCGCCGGCCCGCGGTGCGGGGGCAAATAAAATTACACTCGCCTCGACGAACGGCGGCGGCGGCCAGGGTGTCCGTTGGCTGCACGGCCCCCGGCGGCGGCGCGGCGCCGCTAATCGCCGCGGGATCGAGCTCCCGCCGCAGGCATTGCCACCACCACAACCACCGCCGCCGTCGCTACAGCCAACAGCCACGCTAGCGTAATACTGCTACCGTCACCGCGTTGCCTCTAGCATTGCCGCGGGTAAACGCGCCGTAGATTCTCCGTCAACGCCAATGGCCGCTGGTTGTAGTGTTGCTGCTGCCGTCGCTGCATTGCCGCTAGCAGTGCCACGGGAACCGCGCTTTAGCTTCTCCGCCAACATCATTTACCTGACTGTCTCATCACTCCAGGCACTGGAAGTCCCTGTCTATATCGCCTCCATCACTGAAGACGTCGTCGCTGCTGATGTCGATGTCCATGCACCAACTCTTTGTCGGTAACATTTCCACGGGTAACCGTGCCAAATCTGGTCCGCCAACCTCGCTATCGCCACTGCCCGATTCACTGCTGAAGGTACGGCCCCACCCCGCTGTTCAGCTGCCGTCATTTCTCACTAGGACGACCACATGGTAATCGGACGACCAGGTAATCAAGACACCTAATGCGGCTGTTCCGCAAACTTTCTAGAGGCCGTTAGTTCTCTCTGAGCGCCACCAACACCAATGTCGCTGACGCTGATGACTCCGTTGCCGCAGTCGTGTCTGCTTCTTTGGTAAGATTGCCATGCGGGTTGTAACGTCTCCACCAATCATTGGCGCTGCTATTCCATCCAATGTCCAATGTTCATGGACCATTGGCACAGCCACCCGCCATCACTGGCCCGACGCGGCGCCATGTTCCAATCACAATCAGTTGCCACCACTAGTGCAAACCGTCGTGTCACCTCCCGGCCTATACCGTTGCCTTACCGCTATGGTCATTGCTTACGACATCTGCATCCACCACGTCCGTCAATAACGATGCAAACGTCTCCAAACCTCGAAGACCTGACTACAACCAACCCGTTGAAAAACGAGGATAACAGATAGCTTTTTCGTTACGAAGGCCCGGCAATAAGAGTTTATCTGTTGAAAATTCGCTGTTTTGGAAAGATTATATAACTTCTCTTTTTGCGAAAATAACGTTTTGCGTGTAGGATAATTATAGAAAATTTGAGTATTTTCATTTGATTTGAAAAATAAATCGTTCAAAATAAGAAAATCATGACTATATAAATACAATATGTTTAGAGTTTGCAGAACACCATTTTATAATTTGATCAAATATCGCATTGTTTCAAAATGTCTATGATGTTACAAATTCTTAACATGTCCACTTAGTCCGGATATTTTAGCAAATTAATTTACTCACGTTTTTGACTTTTCATATACTTCGGGTAAATAACGAGTTAATATGATAATGCAGCGAAATTATCATACTAATGATAGAAATGACTTATTTCAATAAAATTCATTTTCGTTGTCAAAATTAGAATTGAAATAATTGTTAACCACTTGTCTGTAGTGTCTTTTATATGCAGGGTGCCGAAGTTTTCTGTTTTAAAAGAACCTTCGTTAGCACTTCGCTTTTTTTAAATTTCACATATGTGTGTTATTAAAACATTTTGTGGTTTCCAAAAGTTTTGAAAGTTAAATAATTTTAATTTAATCTTCATCTACACCACTCTTCGCAGTGTTCACTTAAAATGTTATCCATAATTTGATACATATATTTTGGATTTCTTCTTTCTTTTTACCTGTCGGAAACTATTAATTTGTTTTGAAATTATATTATCATTCAGTTTTTCACTTGATCAAACAGCTTTAGTTATTGTTGCAGAAGACCATAGTTCACAGCCCACTATTGTCCCCACATCTACAACTACAATCATTGTTGTACGCGTATGTATTTGAAATTTTGGGCCGATTGTCCGAATTTTGTGGGCTATCTAACGGTGTCCCCCATGCCTGAGCCTAGTTTAGTGGCGGGTATGAGAGACATGCTGTTTTCCCTTCATTGTAACAAGCAAACCCCGCCTGTCTGAGCTCTTCTGGCACGCAGCTACAGAAACTGAGACAATTTTAAAAGAAGGCTATAACTATATTTGCTTCGTCGGGAAAATAACCCACAGTCACTACATGAAGAGCTTGTACGCTGCCCGTGTGCCATCATATAGGCTTGCAATCATGGTTTCATTCAGTGGAACCAGCTCTCTTAAACTCACTGTAGTTTGGATTCTAGATTTCCTTGCGTCGAGAATCAAATTGTATTTATTCCCATCGACATCCTATTGCACTCGTGCATAAATACCCCAGCAGAAGCATTCACACCCACGTTCCATTATCTGCTGGGGCGTCGCTATCCATTGCAGTAACCCTGTCACCGCCGCCGCCACCACGAGCAAGATACGAGCGCCTCGCTGGGAAGGCGCGCGGGGCGAGAAACACGAAGCAATTTGCTTGCAGCTAGCGCCTGCCGCGCCTCGCTCCGATCCGGCGAACCAGATACGGAGTCGATGGCGCGGTACGAACGGGGAAGCGCAAGAGAATGCACATTTTAAAAGATGCGGGAATGGAAAGAAGCTTGTTCATCAGTGTACCTCTGATGGTACGTGTGTCCTTCTATGGCTCCACATTGATGACGAATAACAATTAAGAAACAAGTGAAGCATAGAAGTAAAGAGTTTGCAATGAAACAAGCCACACCTGACAAAAGAAGTCTCCTGTTATTCGTTAATGTTGACATTTCTATTTACGGTGAAGTGTTAAATATCTCGTTAATGTATGCCTCGTTCATATTTAGCAGGGCTAGGGCAGAAACAAGTAGAGTGACACTTCAACCGAAATTTATTGATAAGTGCTTTCGTGCGCGTTAACTGCGAAAGTCGTTAGTCCAGTAAACATAGTGTATGTTTTATAGGGTAAGGTTGCGGGGATCCTCGCAAGCTAGATGGCGAGATCCGGCGACGACCTACACGTCTACTTGCGAGGTTTTCCCCAATCAGGTATCTCCCGCCAGCGGGCCACCGCACCAGCCGTGATAATCTGTAAGGTCTTCCGACATGTGTGATTGTGTAATGAATGTAAGTGTAAGAGTATGTAAGTGATGGGAGAAGACAGGACAAGGAAGAGGAAGGAAAGATAGCGCGCTGTCAATGGTCCGTTTCTTTGGATTCTGCTCCAGCCTTCGCCTGGTTATGATCTAAGAAAAACTACCGATCAGAGCAGCCGACCGCTAGAATTCTCCACTCAGAGGCTGAATTCGACCTAGTTGTCTAGCTAGTGTCAAAAGTTCTGCCACCATCAGGACGGGAACTTTAGAACGTCCCGGTCAGAGGCACCAATTGATGTTCTGAGCTACCTACGCCGATACCAACATAGAGATATTAACATTTACGAATAGTGGGAGGCTTCTTGTGTCTGTTGTGGCTAATCTTATTTCTACTGAAGCCCTACAAAGAATATTGACGATACTGATTCCAGATGATACTTTCTCTCGGAGTATAGTTAAGGCTTATAGTTTTATGACCTCACGTTGCCTGAGAGATGATCACAGTGATGCCATTGCCCAAGTCCAAGCTGGTTGATGTGAAGGAGAAGGATCATGAGAGGAGAATGCTGTTGAGAGAAAATTATTGTTGATGATACTCAGTTAAAGTTGCTTGAACGGGATGAAATGCCAACCACGCCACAATAAAGTCACCGATGAAGGCTCTCAGACAACAGAATGTATTAGTTTATTTGTTTTGCGACATCAAGGGCAACAACCCAGCTCTCAAGTTTTCGTTACGTCATGTGTCATTGTGTCCACGAAGTATTCATAATCAAGGCAAACTAGTAGAAAAACAAAGCATATTCGCTGCTAACAATATAATTCATATTTATATCTTTACAATCACTTTATACAAGTGATCAGCAATGTTAAATTTGCTAATAGAGGAGAAATGTTACTTTGTGTGGACTCGTTATATTAATATAAACTCAACACGTCATTCAAAAATGTGTTTAGTCTCTAAACATCTCATACATTTCCCTATTTAGTGGCCTCATTAGTTGACTTTGAAGTAGAATATAAATCTCAAGACAAAGAGGTCGACTCTTTTCTCATTTTTTCCTTTTGATTTTTCGAAATTTCTTCCCACATATTTCTCTCAGTCTGACGCATGTCAGAGTGTATACAACACCTGAATTATGACTACAAGATTCTTTTCTGTTAACACAATAGACGACGTAATATAAGAAGAAATTTTAGAGTGTGTTATTTCGTTTATGGTCATTCAAGTGTATCATTTACGCGATCAGAATATTACGAATGAAAAAGAATGCAGCTTTCACGTTTGTTCTCAGAAAGTTCTTCTCTCTAAAATATGATTAAGTGGCAATTTTTTTCCATTTTCGGCGAAGTACTGCCATCGGTTCGTCATATGAGCTCAGCTCTGTTGCCAGTTTAAAACTCTCATAAATTAGCATTCTCATTGGGATGTTCTATACGGTCTTCCCAGGCAACTAAATTTCTTACGAGGATATAATACAGTTCATCTCCACAACTCTAACATTTATCACTGTTCTAGAGCGACTGTTTTTACATCATCAAATTTCCAGAGTGTGCACTACATGAGCCGCATCAGGTCTGGGGCTCAAAGCAATGATAGGTCGTCACTTACAGAGGTGTTTCAAATCCATTAAGACACAAGAAAACACTTTAATTATTAAAACAATTCAGTAACATCATGGTAACTACTAAATCGTTGGATTGAAGTCGCTGAATTTGAAGTATAGACGAATAGAAATACCCTAAGCAATGAAAATTGCGAAGCACAAGGTATCATAAAATATTGAAATAAATATTAATTCTGAAGTATTGTACTGAAATAAGATTTTTCTTTGATTTTCTGTGATAAAAACTTTTCAAGGATAGATAAACAACGCAGAAGCTATTTGTAGCATTCAGCATTCAAGCATTAAACGCAGAAACAATCGATGAAGCAAATTTCTCGTATACAAGCCCACGAAATTGTGTATTTGACAAAAGAGTGTTTCCTTCTTGCTATCGATTCTACGCCCAAATCGGAAAATAGGGAGACATTAAGGCAGCCTTATCCTGTCTCCCACCACGAACGGCAACGTCGGCTTCGAGAGGATACAATCCTCGTTTCCGGCCGGTCTTCTGCCAGCGACTCGTCGGGAATTGGTATTCCGAACGAACGATCGTAAATCAGAGGTGACTTTGTTCTGACCCCCTTCACGCGCAAAAAGCCTCACCACCGCCTTCTTCATATGCTCAAAGACCTGATGCGGCGACGGCGCGGTCAAGGCAGCGACCGTCGCAGACGCACGCTCGAACCAAATCTCGACGGCCGGTTTATGAACGATGCCAGTCACGTGCCGCCTTCATTTGTTCGTGGCTGCCGCCGCTGCCGCCGCGTCGCGGCGAGACGTCAAGGCAGAAGCGACAGAAGACGAACGGTGATCGGAGCTCATCGCATGTCGCTTATGGCTGCGTATATGTTGCCGCTCGGCAAGCTTAACGGTGTCTTTCGCGGAAAAGGATAACTAGGGCTTAAAAGGGTGGAAATAATTTTATGAATCGGAATTTTTATGGGAAGTATGAGTACTGTCAGTATGAGTACTTCTTGGTTACTACTGTACAGACAGTAGATCTCCGTTTCAACATATGTCACATAAGAGAAATAGTTTACAGTACACAGTATAGTAGCTACCCGCCAAATGGAGCTATATTTATAAACGGCAGTTTGACAAACTAAATGTTTTATTTATATTTTATATCAGTTTCTAAGGAGTGTTTGCAGAGGCATAATAAATTCTCACGAGGATATACTAAGTTGGCAGTCTTTCAAATGCCAACACCAGCTACAGTAACACAGAAATAGTACAGAGAGTCATATTCCATATACTATACCTTGTTGTTGGATATCATCACACGAATGTCTAATAGAAAAATCCAAGTGTATTTACCTTCAACCATTAGTGACCAGTGTTACCATCTGGTAACGAAAATTATGGCAACGGTGCAGGGTCGTTGTTTCAAAGCCTGTGCAATAAATATGAAATATTGAAATAACTTCCAAAATTCAACTCATTATTAAATTGCTTTTTAATATACCTTCAAGAGATATACCATCAGTTATATTTTGCTCATCACTTGTAAGAATGTATCGTTCTTTTTCATAAGAACGAAGAAGACGAATCTCTGCAAATACTTAATTTAAGTACACATTGTTTGTTTGTAATATTGTTTCGTAACACCTTTATGAATGTCTAGCTTTATTGAAACTTATATTTATGTTGTAGGCTAAATTTTAAGCCTGATAATTGAGTCTTATTTATCAATTGTGGAGTTACAAAATAACATTAGTTTTATTCATCAATAAAGAAGTGAGTATAAAAACAAAACAAAAATACATTATCATTACAATGATAAATATAAATTATTATTTTTTCAAAAAATCTAAATAGTCTTTCAAAGAGAAATCGATGTGCATAGAAATTGAAAAATAGTGTCATGTCAAATCATACTATTTCATTTGTTTTTTGTTTGTTTATTTACTGACTTAATATAACATTATTATTAGCACATAAAAAGATATAAATACATTTATGATGGCGGTTTACGAGCTATATTGACCGGAATATACTATACCGCTATATTGACCGGAAACAAAGGAAGAATATATTTCAGAATTTGTTCCATGCATCACGGAAACTCGATGATAATCCGATTGAGATGGAATCATTGATACGAAAGTATTTAACAAGATTATCGGTTACCATAAAAAATGCAGAAAAATGATATATTTTAACAGTTCTGTATAAAAGATATGCTTTAGTGCGAATGTTTCATTATAAATAATAATGTCTAGTATTTGTGTTTCTCTTAATCAATATAGTCTCAGATGGTATAATGTTAGGGTTGCGTTTGGATGGTATAATGATGGATGGTATAATGCTAGAGATGTTTTGAACAATGTAATGTTTAAATATCGTCTAATAAGGATACTTTTTTGAAAATACTGCATTACGTTTGATTTTAATGTGGAATGTTGATTAAGTGCTGTTTACACATGGCACGTATGACTTCAATTGAAGTAAAATGTACAATGTTGCCAGGTTAGGTATTTTATCTCGAAATGTGGGAAGATTTGCCTCCTTTATTAGTAAAGTTTGAAGAGTCGAATTCTTTAGAATTTCAAAATTGTTTTTTGTTTATTTTTTGTTTAGTTCATAAGTGTACTTTTATTTAATTATACTTTCGTAAAAATAAGATGTCTGTAAAATTGATCGATTGTTTATTGTGAATACGTTAATGGTTTCTTTTCAACTATTTCAACGAAATATTTCAACTAGCCACTGCAATGCTTAAAACATTAAACAGAATGTTTGAATTGAATTATGTTGCTAAAACAATATTTTATATTATGTCGAAAATACACACAAAGTCAGCACTTCCATCGTCACACGTAAAGAGGGATTGGACGCGTTGGACTTTCGCCGAGTAGTGAGTGACTACTCGCACAAACGAGAACAGCTGATGTGTTCGGCAAACGCTCGCTGCCCTCGATGCGTTCAAAAGACCGTTTGCAGTGGGCAAGGCGAACATCGAATAATCATCACTCGGCGAATAGCAAGAAAAACCCACCCACTCTACTCGGAAGGGGGAGAAGATGTCGCTCACTATGCTCCGAATACCTAATACTAGTAAAATGTGGCGACGCCGACGCTGTAAACTGTTTTAAAAATACTTTCATATGTTGAAAATCGCTTTCATACTGTCTTTCATGCCCGACTGTACTCAAATATGTTCTTTTAGTATCTGATATTGGACTCATCAATAAACCGTAGGCGCTGATAGCGTTAGGAAAGTTCAATAAGAATAAGTTGTGGGTCACATTCATTTGAAAATCGGGATTTGCACACTTATGCAAGGCAGATGACGGTTACATATTCTTTATATATTCATACGATCAACAAATACCGACATACCAAATCGACTGCTGGGCAACCAAAATCAAAATTAAAATCAAACCGTCAAAGACTGCAACCAAAATATTTTCCAAAATTGAACAAAGAACCTGTAGAATGGCACCTTCATAACAACCTAAAAAATAAAATACCTAGAACGTATCTTAGATACCCGACTTGGTTGGAACAATTACATCGACAATAAAGTTATATAAGCAAAAATTAAATTACACCAACTATAAAAATTATAAATAAATCTGCTAAATTACCGTACAATACCGCCGTACTGGTTTACAAATCTATCATTCAACCACTATTTTATATGCATGCGCAGTATTGATCAGCGCATTCAAATCGAATACCAAAAAACTCCAAATAGTCCAAAATCAGTTTCTCCGCACCATTACTAATGCCCCATGGTACATCTTCAATTCACAATTTCATAAATAATTCCAATTATAACCGATAACAAATCACAGTATTTTTTTATCCACTCATTTCTACCATAACGTACCAAATATACCCAATGTAACCCCTCTAAGACTCTGCCAAAATCCAATCAACAGAACCCGCATCAAGAACAAACTTCCGTGTCATATATTTCTCAATAAATTTTCAGATCTTGATCCAATGTATAATTATCATATAAAGATTCCTCTACCACCCTTGTAGTAACGTAAGTTGTATTTTAAGATTAGTAGTAAGTTTATTGTTAATTCATTATAAGTAGATTCAAGCAACCATAACAAATGTAGAGTGTTTTAACACTAATCTTATTATTATTATACCAACAAAATGTTATATAGTCCACTGCATTAGGCACTATTCTTTCAAAAATAAATTTGGAGCTTTATTTCGGATAATCTTGTTAAAAACAAAATTGCCTTTACTTCACGAAAATTTACTCGAAAATTACTACACAAGGTGAGTCACGTAACTTAAGCACCTCCTGTAATTTTTGAACGGTTGAAGATATTTCAATGCAGTTTTCATAGAAGTGCGTGAGGAAATGGGGCTAACTGATGTATGTATTCGTTTCATTTGATTATTTGTATATATATTGTGGTAACTTTGTTTTTCTTAAATGGATTTATAGATATTTCTAGTCTATCAAGACGGGCGTAAAAAGACGAATCGAATGATATACATAACGTCATAAGTAAGATAAACAATTTTTTAGTAATTTCAGTTTTTTCACTCGTGTTTAATGGATATTTTGCGCTTTCCCTGCTAACGAACGCTCAGAGCATTACAACAGCCGTTAAATACGAGACGCAAAAAAATCAAAATTACTAAAAAAATGCCCATCTAACATATGTCAATATGTAGACTCATTGAATTCGTCTGTTTACACTCGTCATTATAGACTAAAAAATAGGTGTAGTTCTATTTCAGAAAAAAACAAACTTACCTCAATATCTCATAAGATACACGGGATAAAATAAAAATTAATGTATATAAATTAGCTCCATTTCTTCGTGTACTTCTGTGAAAAACTGCATTATTATAACTTCAACTGTTAAAAACTTTAGAAGGTGCTAAAGTTACGTGACTCACCCTTATGGAAAGGATTGTTCGACATTATTTAATGATATCATATTGAAGAATATATTTAATACAGAAAAAATGTATCTAACTTGTATATTTGACACTGGAATTAAAGTAGCCAATAAGAGACTCCGTAAAAAATATTGCTAATTACGAAAATTCACAGAATTTATCAAAAATCAGGCCGATGCCATTTTTATAAGTACTTTTCTGTTCCATTAAAATAAATAAAGTAAACTTTTGGATTCATTTCTTAGATAATGTTAAAAATGTCCTTCGGCACTTTATGTAAAGCTTTCCAAAAGCTAAATATTCGTCGCAAATTCAAGGGTCTGCTCCACAAGCCGAATTGATCGTGGAACATCCATTTTGGTAAAAATCCTACTGTCCAGCTGATGGACCGAGACGGACAGACGTTTCGACGTTAAACATATATGGACAAGAATTATCAACTTTGCCGGAATCAGTGAACTTCATTTTGGCTTTTTTCTGGCAAAAACAGCCATTTTTGCAAAAGCATTATATATTTTGTTCTATAGTACTTAAGCAGTATGCGAAAATACACAAGCTACCATTAATTTGCTCAAGCTCTGAGAAAAAATTAAAATATTTTCGCATAATACTGTTTTAGTCTCTAGTAGTTCGGTTCGCGATTACTAGAATCCAGTTGGCAACACTGGTGTATTCAAAGTACCAGTCAGTAAGCTCTCCAGCTCATCGACTAGCACACATTGTGTCACTGACCAGTGCTAGTGCACCTGCCCACCCTCACGAGCCCTCTCCCGCTGTCTGAGCGGCCGACGCCGTCGCCGCACAGTGGGTTAGTATGGACCGAGTCCCTGCAAGTCCGTGGACGGGCAAATCGGAACACAGGATAAATTGAAAGGGGCCGTCGCCGTTGCTGTAGTGGATGATTTGCGCATGGCTTTCCAATATGACAGCAATTTTGCTCGTTTTCATCAATAACTTTAATTTGGTGTGAGTGTAACAAACAAAAATATAAAATGAAACACCAAAGCCTTAGCAGTGTATGGATAATGTTTAGATTCGTTTTCTATGCCAGCTGCCATTTTTCTTTAGCAATGCAAGTTTTCATACGAAAGGTCTTCAACTTGTACAATTAATTACTGTTAAGAAACCACACAGTTGTTCCTCTCGCAATATTTCGTTCTGAAGAATCAGACCGTACGAACTTGTTCATTGAATTAGGACTTCGAATAATGAATTTGTTCGGGCACTTAATATACACCGGACAACTTTTAATCATATTATACCATGTATATTTTCATACAGTGAAACAATCCACGCACCGAGAAGACAACTAACTTCTCCCAACACAGTCTCAATGATGCACGCACTTTCCCACTTCAATGGCAGCCCCCGACAAATTCCACCGGCAGCAGAGCTCTCACTGCGTCTGTTTTATTTCTATTCTGTTTTGCACGTAGTTCTGTTAAAATAATGAGCACACACTCTCGAAGCAGTTCACTGACAAATAATCTAACATCTAAATTAACAATTAAAAAAAGTACGGATGGCATCATCCTGATATGTCATTTCTTTTATTATAATTATCTATTCCAACTATTTAGCAACTATCCGTTCCATTTATGTACAGTTACTTTACTCGTGGTAAGGAAGAGATAACATCTCAGTGGAATTACATGCAAATATTTTTGAGTTTCGCGGTGGACTTGGTATTTTCCCCCTTATAACGTACGAATTTAAAATACCATTGGAGACATCAAGTTGTCTAAAAAAGCTTATAATGAGCACACATGTTGACACGTGTCACTCTTACCTGGAGGTCCTTCGGTTCGAGCTATGGTGGCAAATTTTTGAAACTAGCTAGATCTGGGTTGAATTCAGCCACTGTGTGGAGAGAAATTCCATCGGCTGGTTGATGTAATTGGTAGTTTTCGTGATTTCTCCGAAATGGAGAATGGAGAAGCAAAGTACTAAGAAACAGGCCACGGACAGCGCGCTATCTTTCCTTCCTCTTCGTTGTATCTTCCTCTCCCTTGTCCGAAAACAAACGTAGTACCTTAGAGCTTGTCTCGAATGTGACATGTCCCTAAATGGACATGTGCTAAATGGGACAAGCTCTAGGGGAGATACCTAGAGGTCAGAAATCCCACGCAAGCCGACGAGTAAGTCAGCGCTGGATCTCACCATCCAGCGGAGCACGGACATTATCATTTCCCACAGCCCTACACTAATGGGACTAATGACCATTGTATAGTGCCCGTAACAATAAATCGATGCGTTTTATTTGTTACAACGAATAGTGTTTTCTTCTTTGAGTTTGTCAGGGCGTTTCAACCCACTGTGCTCGGCGGCCACAATCGCGTCCAGCGCATCTCCTCCCGCGACCCGCCGCCACTCGGCCGTAGAAAGCGCGCCTTCTCGGAACGTGCATAACCATAAACTCGTCGTCTGTCGGTGGCGTCGCCTCACTGTCGTCGCCCTCCGCGCGCCCCTCGCGTGCTCTCGCAAGAGCACAAGCCCTCTCGCGCTGCACGCTTCGCTCCTGCACCCAAGGGCTTCCAAGATAAGAGCGCCCCCCCTCTCAACAGCATTTCGACGGTTTTCTTTTAAAAGAAAGAAAGTTCCATTGGCCTCGAACTTTTTTTATTAAACCACGAAAGTTGCTAAAAGTGTCTGAGAAATCTAAATTTAAAAATCTTCGGATGTTTTGTACACCACAATCATGTAGATCAAATTACCTATCAAACGTCTGCAAGACAGTTGAAGAAACTTGTTTGTTCAAAACATTTTACTGTCATTAGACACAGATTCACATTAGAAAACTCGTAGATGCAATGATTATTAAATTACATATTATAAGATAATCTTTTAACAATGATGACAATGGTAATAATAATAGTAATAATAAGAATAATAAAGCTCTCTTAAAACTGGTGCTTTTACTTGCCTTCCCACCCCCCCTCTCTCTCTCTCTCTCTCTCTCTCTCTCTCTCTCTCTCTCTCTCTCTCTCTCTCCCTCTCTCTCTTTCATCTCTTTACTTGATAATAGTTTTGATTATATTTGTTTTTTCAACTCTCCGGTAAAATTTGTTTTTCTCCTTATGTGCTTTTGAAAAAGGGATAATTTTTCAAATGGGTGCTAATATTATAGATATAGAAAGTTCACGGAGACAAGGCTAAAAAAATTAAATAAAACATCCAATGTCTAAGTTGTCCATACCCAGTGGTCACGGTGGACACAATAGTAATCCATATGCTTTGTTTTGAAACACATTGACAATAAGTAAACCTTTTGAACCTTCGCTTTAAAATTCCGTCGTGTTTTTATCGTAAGACTTGATAAACGATACTTCAGTTGTGGTCTGGTAACTGCATGCAATTAACTTTTGCTATCACAGCTAGTAGTAAGTGATGAAACTAAATGGATGTAAACAAATCGTTACCTAAACCTAGCACAAAATAATTCCAGAAAGTCTGGAGCACAATTCCACCGCAATATCTTCCCCTCCCCCAACCCAATAGCAGATTTTGTTGGGGGCATGGGGCCATGCCCCCTCTCCCCAAGGCCTCGAGTTTTTATTTGTTACCTTCCTTTATTTTGGAAAAATTGATTTAAATGATTGTTAAATTATGTAATTGTTAAAAAATAATATTTTATAGTATCGCGAACACACTCTAAAAATGATACACAGTATAACAAATACGTTTATTATTTAACAAAAATCTGTTCCTCTCCCCCCCCCCCAAATGATAGGCTGGATCCGCCCCTGCACCAACAGGGCACGTGAACCATGCCAGCGCGTGTCGTCACGTGCCCGGCCGCTGCTCCTTGATCCCCGCTGTAAATACCTGGCGGTCGAGCATCGACGTTCGCCTAGCTCGAAGCGCCTGCCCCGTGTTCGGCCGTTTTAAGGTTTTTGGAATCGAATGTTAGCGCGAGACGTACGGGCACGCGTTGCAACGCGCTTACTGACGCATAAAAGCTCCGGGAACAAGCATCCACATTCTTGAGGCGCCGTATGGTGTGGCTTTTACGGAACCACTAAAAATTTACCGAACCCAAGGAGAGAAATGCAATCAATAGTGGTACTTATTTCGACGAATTGTAAGGATTACGAGAAAACAGTAAAAATAAAATTTGGAACTGTGAATCCAACGTGGAGTTATATCAATTGAAGTTGTAATGTAGTTACTTTAAACAGGTTAAATGTTGAGGTGTACCTTCCCACCCATAAATTTGTTTTTGAATTGGTCAAAGGTTTCACAATGTGGGGTTGTATATTAACAGTAACTTCTCGGAAAGGTGAATGGATTTATCTTGAAATTTCGAAAGTGCATGTATTAATCTACTAGAGAAAGTAATAAATAATGGAAAATGTATTTTCAGATTAACAATATATTTTACTTCGTTCAATTTTAGGAATCTCCAATATAATTGAATGTAAAACTTACGGTTTGAATAGTAATTCTCAAAAATATATCAAGAGTGAAAATAAGCACCACATGAAATAATCATTTGCTTATTAAAGTATATGATACTAACACAATAACAACTTTTTTGTTTGTTTAAAGTTCAGGCAAAATCATTGTGAAGAATGTGTTTAAATCTAAGGCGAAAAGATGATATATTAAAAATATGAAAATGGTGAGGTTCGAGCAATAAAATATTGCATGGAATCAATTAGAAATTCATTACATTGTTGGTCAAGAAGAAATTTCCAAACATTGTTCACTTCACGAGAGAAATCACTATGCAGCATTTCAGTAAAACTTTGGAGTGTACGGACGGGCAGATGTGTGTTTTTGCCATTGCAATCATTTTGCCGATTCAATGTTATCTTGCCCCCCCCGCAACGATGCACTTAGCCTCTCTTGCCTTATATCAACAATTTTGAAATGTGTTTAATATGGTTTGTTTCTGGTTAATATGGACATATTCTGAAACAATTGTTCAAAATTTATTTAGTCAATATAATATTTTCATTTTCTGATGTCTGTCAAGAACGATGATTCTTTTTAATTTGTGTCTTTAAGTAATTTCCCATATATCACCTGTTATTTGGCATTAGTGGTTTGGCTTTTTCAATAAAAAAATCTCGAAATTTTACATTCCCTCATTATTGTGTATCGTGTTGAGAATATAATTTAATCTTAATTTTTTCTGCAATATCACAACATGTTCAAAATATGTCTCACGGAGAATTCTTTCTGCATTTTTGGTTTGTAAATGTTTTTCAACTGTGCATTTTAATCACAGTCTATATTACGAATGCATAACCGTTAAAACTAGATACCTCAAGCATTTAATCTAATCTTAGTAATTTCCATTACATTTGTTATATTTTGAGGTTTATAGAGATTTTTCAGTTTTTACTTTATAATAAGTAATAAAGAAAAGACTGAGATACTCATGTTTAACGAGTCCCCTATATCTAAAATGGTCAGCCGCTGTTCTTGAATTTGTCGTCTAATTTCCGTAACATCTTGTTCTGTTTTCAAATTTTCCAGGACGTTTATTGTTACTCTCCACTTGTTTGTGCATACGTTCTCTTCCATCAACTAGTTGTGAATACTGACTAGCTATTTGCTCTTCTATCTGTATATGTCTTCGACACAATACCTACATTTCATTCCGAATTTCTTTGAGACGGTTTGAACCCATTGATTTCTCGTTTGAAAGTGTCCACGTTAAATAGTTAAATAAAATTTGGGATGTCATGTTACACTATACATCATTCGAGGATATTTTCTCTTAGTTGGTGATAATTTTAATATACTAAAGAAGGACTTCACCGAAAAATCATATGCAGATAGTGATACGATATGATTCCAGTCAATTGTGTTCTTCACTTAATACCATGTAAGTTACAGAATAAATATTTGAGTTACAGAACATGGAAACCCAAATATATTGACATTGAATATTAGGATGAATCTTACATACATTTGATAAATCTTACACACCTGTTATTTCAAAATGCATTCATTTCAATACGAAATATGTTGTATGTTTGATTTATGTAAGTATTTCAAATTAGTAACTTATCGAAGATACAATTTTCTTTTACATTCATTATTATTTAAATCTATTCTTCACTTATAACAACCATTAAGGTTTGTTAGTGCTGCTTCAATATGTTCTGTAACTTAAAAATGTAAATCAGGCGTTATTTCAGAAGCAGTTACTTGACCTCGAGGGCTGTACCCACTCACAGGCTGCCACTCAGGTGCGAAAACGGGTTGGTGTCGCCGCATCGTCGTAAAGCGGAGCTCTAGGAGTTCTTGCGCGTGTGTGGCGAGCGTGCATTGTGGCTCGCAGCAGGTGCCGACGGCCGCGCGGACGGCGGAAGGGTGCGAGGCACGAAAGAATTGACGGAGCCGGAGGCAATATGCAGGACATCCAATACTCAGTGCACCGGTGGAGTCAATGGCATTGCCAAGAGTAAACCACTGGTTTGGCACGATCAAAGATGATGAGAAAACAACTACAATGATCGGAACTTACCCAGAAATTAGTACTTTGATTTGATTGATTGATTAGTGGCTCCGAACGCGTTATCTGCTAAGGTCATTAGTCACGTAAGTGTAGTGAATATTGTAGGGGAAGAGGCAGGGATCTTCCTCCAGTAGATGGTGAGATCAGGCTCCGACCACCCCACTACCAGGGATTTCCCCAACTAGGTATCTTCCATCAGCAGGGCACCACTCCAGCCGATACAAACTCTAAGCTTCCTACATGTGTAATGCATGTAAGAGTGTAGAAGAAGGAAAGATTGCGCGTGGTCCTTGGTCCGTTTGTTAGGGCACTGCTCGGGCAGTCGGAGATCCGCGGTAACCTACCGATATTGATCGATATTGATCGGAGGTACCACGGAAACCTACCGATCAGTGCAGGCCAGTCAGCGACTGAACTCGACCTAGCCATTTAGCAGGTGTCTAAATTCCTGCCACCGCAGAGGCTCGGACCTAGGACCACCCTGACAGAGACTCAGCAGTGATGTTAGTTGATGCCCAGAGACACCGCTACCAGTCCAAAAATTAGGAAGGGGTCGTGTATTAACACACATTCAATCATACGTTCCATATCGATTCGAGCAATGAAAACTTTTCCTCTATTTTCGGGCAGTGTGCAATTTCCATGGCGCAGGCTGGCACTAAAAGCACTTCACGACGTCCCATTGTTGTGAGTAGAAACAGTGGGCCATGCTCTAAAGAATAGCCGAGAGAAGAGAAGTACATTACCAAAAAATAATAATTTAATACACTTTACTTTATAATACTTTTTACTTTACTTCATAACATACATTTTAGTTTTGACGTCATTCAAATTGAACGGTAAGATGCTTTGGTGAGGATGAATGGGAGTATGTCAGTACACATATTGAGAGGGAAAACATGTACGGGAAACGGTAGAAAGTAGTACAAGGGGGCGGAGGGGTACCGTTCAGTTAGACCCGTAGGAACGGTCAACCACCGTTTACTCGCACGATGTCAAATACCCGAGTCGTCACAGGGTAGTTGTTTCGCAAAATTAAGTTTGATTCTCTTATAAATGTATAATACTGTTATACAAAAAAAATAGTATGCAACTCGTTTATAGTGTTGCTTTATTTCATTCGAACAAAATTGAAAACTCGCTCGTTTTCAAAATATGTACTCATGCAATTAAGTTGAACATTATAAACAAATTGCGTAAACTACTATTTGAAAGCCGTATCTGCTGATCCCCCCTTCAGGTGTGGCTGTGGATCGCATCGCGCCGGCCGAGCGGTGCCTCGGAGGTCGTGCGCGCGCGCGGGCGGGGCCGCGAGGAGCTGCGCGTCGACACGTCTCGCGTCGCGCGGCGGCGGGGGTGGTCCGTCCGTCAGCGGCGGCTTCACAGGCGGCGCCGGCGCGGTCGGAGGTCGCGCGGTGTCCAGTCATCGCGTGCGCGCGCCTCCGGTGGCAAAGGCCGCGCGCTGGGGCGAGGCACGAGGCTACGCGCCGGTGGCACTGGCAGGACGGAGCGGAACGCCGGCGGCGGGGAGGTGGGGGCGACGATGCTAGGGGGCACAAAGCTGGAGAATGACTTGGGTCGATTAACCATTGACTGATTGTTAGTGATTCCAGGCGCGTCAACGCATTCGCCTGATACTCATTCAAGGTCATTCGTCCTGAAGGTGTTGTGCATGTTTGTTTTCTTGGGGGGGGGTGGCGGTGGACGTCCCCCACTAGCGCGGTTTTCCCCAAACATGTATCTCCTACGAGGAAACCTACGAACAGGGACACGTTTTTATTCCGATAGGACAAGGAAGAGGAAGGAAAAATCGCGCGAGGTCCGTGGCTCACTTGTTAGAGTAGTGCTTCTACATCCATCTGGTGTTGATCGGAGAAACCACAGGAAACCAATCAGAACAGCCAGCCAGAATTCGGGCGGCGACTCAGTTCAAACTTACAAGGTCGTCTCCAAAATTCTCTCACCGACGGAACTTGAACCTAGAGCCTCCGGGTCATAGGCACTGCAGTGACGTCAGTTGATGCACTGAGCCATTTCTCCCGGTAGAATGAGTTGAATACGGAGAGGAATAAATAGTTCTTTACTCATGTACACACAGTGACACTTGAAGATCACTAGCTGGAAGGAGAGAGGGACATTCTTATTACACACCAATCCAGAGCTCCCACACCAAAAAATTAAGTTGCAACAAAGGTCTCCATTGAATGACAGTATTTCCGCCCAGCTCGTGACCTTTAAGTGTCACTTTGTTTAAATAAGAGAGTAAGTGTGACTGTGGGAATAGTAGTGGTGGTTGTGCGGATTGTATTGATTGAAGATGACAGTGTGATGCTGATTTGATAGTGGTAGGGAAATTTTGGTAACAATGAAATTGAAGTATGAAATCGAAGTTAATGTACTGGCAATAAAGATATACTGTCAGAAACGGTCTCACAAAATATAAAAACAATAAAGGTGCGGGACTGATAGTGAATTCACATCGTTTAAATGTTTACTTCATTAATGATGAGTTTGATATGCAATATGGCTAAGCGTCATAGAGCATTAAAACATTGTGCTGGATATATTTATTCAGCAACCATTTCAAAAAATGTGCAAAATCGGACATTTTCTATTGCATTGTTAACTTTTTATCTTTTGTTTTACGAATTATAATGAAGCGTAATGGTGTTTATTTCACAAATGAAATCGAGAGCGAAATTTTTTAAGATTTCTGACAGTGATGACTAACAAAATTATTGACACAGAAGACCTGCGTCCAGTTAACAGTCATTGCTGTAGAAGTTTTGAAATCGTCTGATAGATGTGTTAGTAGTAACAAATTATCTTTGAAATAAGGATGATTTACAGTATAGCGGAATAGTCGGGGCTTTTGGCTGCAGTTTGGCACTCATTGATTATTCGTTCCACTAGTAAAGAGATAACACTTTTTTATGTTAGTCACAAGAATCGCACGATAATGCAGAAACACCGACGTGTGTGCCAACCACCAGTTGGTGCCAACCACAAGTGCGTGATCGCTGTCGGCCGAGATCAAAGACGGGGCATCAGGAGCGAGCCGCTACCTTGTGACACACCCGTAAATGACCTGCAGGCACGCCATTCGCCGAGTACATCTATCTCTTGGCAATGTAATACTTCTGAGGAGTCGTATTTCCTTCTGATTTTTCAGCTCAAAAGGCATTCCTTACGTGTAGAAAGACGTGGCTCTAATGGAAATGTGTAGCATAGCACGTCTCAGTAACATTAAGGTGTACCGTTCTCGTTTTGCATAGTTAATTTACGCACTTTTCAACACATTCACAATTTCATTTACATATAAAAATTAACATTTACGAGAAGAAGATTTTATTTACAAGGATGAAGAACGAAAACTTGAAACATTTAAGAACTGGGTAGAAATTAGGTCGTAAGTGGCGGGGTGCTATTTGGAAGACCGGTTTCTGTATGGACGACCATTAACCATCAAGCGTGCGGTATTAATCAGATCAAAAACCAAATGCCTAGCCCAGAATGTAGTACAGTAAAAGTATTAGAGTATTAGTGTCTATTAATTGCAAAGAGAACATTGGGTAGCCATATTGAAAACAATCGACAAAAGTTGACAATTGGCACGAGGACCAAGATTTAAATGAAAGCATTTGATCGCCAACGCGAGCACATGCAAGGACAGATTTTATAGTAAATGAACTTAGTCTTCAGCAGGAATGTCCACCTATGAAATTGACAATTGTTAGTTATATAAATATTGTGAGCTACTTAACATGGAACTTAGGATAATAACGTGAACGACACGTCGACATCAGGCTAGAAGATTGTTGGTGGAAGACTGGGATCTTCGCGGAGGATCTTAGACTTTAACAACGCGGGCTATGAAGAGAATATCACCTTTGTAAATTTAAAGCACTACGAAAGAAGTCGTACAAGACAGTCAAATAATACTTCTTTGCTAAGAAATTAACAGATCCCTCACTAAAGTAAATGTGTTATAATTAACTTAATTACTTCAAGTAAGGTTCAATTCAATGGTATGCCAGGTAATTTATTTATTTTATGTCATTAATAAAGAAGCAGAAAGAATCAATTAATGCAATCGTGACGAAATCAAACGGCGTTATCAAAACAAAAGGATTGATTTTTCATTAAAATATAAACTTAAAGAAATCATACTGTAGTATTAAAGAAACAAATAGATTTCCAGCATTACCTACTTCGTACAGGATGGGACGTCGGCTTATGTAAGTTATATAAGTATAAAAACATAGAAGTCGGGCATAACATAATAATAGGTTCGCAAATGTTGTATCATTAAAATCTTGATAATTTAAAATCATTTCAGCACACCTACAAAACGTCCAAAATAGAGTCTTGAGAACAGCTGTAGATGCTTCGTGGTATGTTTCAAACAATCAACGTCATAAAGACGTCAATTTCCACAATCTTCCAATATATTTCTAGAATCTCAGATAGATTATACTCAAAACTATCTAATTTTCCAGCCCTGAACATTTTCATCTAGCCAAAAATTCCGACCTCCTACAACAAGAATTTGCTCCAGTCTTCCCATGGACAAATTTTGCCCACCTTAAACCAATCCCATAACTCCTACATTCCTACTCTAATTTATGTAGTAAAATGTTTACAAATAACTAAAAAGTAAATCCAATATTCCTCATTGTTGGATGGTTAAAGAGGATCCCAGACACCCTCCTTTTTTGTAATAATTTGAACGTAGCGTATGAACTATGTGTGAAATTGTCTGTAACTGATCTGTAAAGTGGTTAATCTACTGTCACTGTCTGTTTATACTTGGCGCAACAGCCCATGTACGGGCCAGGGCTTACCAGCAGCGTCCCGTCCTCGCGACCATGGGTTAAGAGGCACGTGTGGATAGCACGAAGATATCCCTTACGCTGCTCTGGCCTTCTCAACTTGAGAGGTGAGTTTTCGCATCCTCACACAGCAATATTTTACTGGGACAGTTGCAAGGACAAATGCACCTATGATCTCGCCTGGACCAGGATCGAACCCGGGATCGCGCCATGGAAAACCCCCTCACCAATGCTAAACCGCGGGGGCCACTCGATCCCACTTCTCTCCCATCACCAGTACTCCACTCGACGCACTACCTAGAGCACACTATTATTCTTACTTTCATCTTTCTTCTCGTCCATCCCTCACTCGCCGATCTCAGTCCATATAGTCATTCTGGACTGCTCTTTACTCCAACCCCAATTTCTTATATTTGTTACTCTCGTTTTCTTCTTCGTATATTATTCCGATACGATTAATCCTATCCACTTTGAGTCCATCCACTTCAAGTCCAAAGTATCATCCCTAATCCACTGCATCAGAAAAATAATAAAGTAACTGAATGTGAGAATCCATCAAAAGTATCCAATATTTCGATAAAAATGCAACGCAAACCCTTATAATTAATACATGTAAATTTATTACAGAAGTGATCTATGGAATTAAAAAAATAAAATGGATATCACTAAAATTAGGTATTAGATACTTCACATAAAGATTGAAAGTACTGTAAAAAGGCACGTTCCTATAACTTGTAGGAGATAATTTCAAGAAAGAGTGTGTGTATTTCAGCATCTTGTGTATGAACCTGAACACAGTCATGGCATGATCGAATCTCTGTCTGACTGTCATGTCTCACACATACAATTCATTCAAAACACCGAGAGCTCACAATCTGTCACAACAAACCGTCCCGTTTATCTCTTCCCAACTCCATTACAAAAGACAATAAACGCAAGAACGCAACCCCGACTTAAAATACCGGACGGACAGTTCACATATGAGGCTAATGGCCAAACTTCGCTTATCGCGAATTTCCGTCGTCACTTAGAGAGAGGCGCGGCGACGCGTCGTGTAGGAGAGGACACGCGTAATAGAATGCCCGGACGAGGAGGACACCGATTCGGACAACATTCCCTGCGCCGTGTTGGCGGATGCCTCAGCGGAGAGGCCCCAGGCGCGGGAGAAACGACCGCACGCAGCAGAAAGCACATTAGGGGTCTAGCACGCACAGTAGGAGTGTGCTTGAAAAATTAAATAAATAAATAAATAAATAAATAAAT
>BOPP01000149.1:1556189-1570485 GCA_017312745.1 Gryllus bimaculatus | reverse complement strand
GGATAACATAATTTCCTACTTTCCCAGTTTCACTCTCCTTGCTCCTTATAAATATCCGCGCTTAAAAATATTACGACATATATGTTTAAACGACTAAATTTAAATTAC
The DNA here is from genome assembly GCA_017312745.1 of Gryllus bimaculatus. Taxonomy (NCBI): domain Eukaryota; kingdom Metazoa; phylum Arthropoda; class Insecta; order Orthoptera; family Gryllidae; genus Gryllus; species Gryllus bimaculatus. Next base: position 1,570,377 of record BOPP01000149.1, on the reverse strand, counting down.
GTGTTCTAAAATTAACTGCAAGTACTGCCAATTTGATATATTTATGTAGTAACAACAAAGATGCTATGACGTTTAGAACACAACCTATACTAGAGGTCTAAACACTATCATCCACGCCTTCTCCTCCACTCCCCCCTCCCACCGACTTCCACCGCTATCCCCTTTAACCCACTTCTCCCTTGACTATCAATAGAGCCTAGTAGTTCAGGTATGTATTCTACCTAAACATTTATAAGGAATTATTGTAAAAATGTAATTAAAATAACTCTCTTTTCGTACTAAACTCTAATATTAACGAGTAGGGAAATTATATTTTGCTTTATAATCTTGTTTCCATATACTATCCGGTAAGATGGCTACGAATTTGTTGTACTGACGATGCTGTCTCTTCGAAATTATATTTTGGACAATTTTTTGGATCTTGAAATGGCATCAGAGGAAATGGAACTAGAGAGAACTGTTCTCAACAGAGACTGGAGGCCATTCCCAAAAGTAGGATAGGATTTCTAGTGAACGAACAAAAGCGGCGTCAATAAAAAACATAATCAACATTTTTGACCGGTATCATCTTCCTTTTTCATTTATATTTTTAACGCAGCCTCTGCTTCCACTGAAAGACAAACCTCAATCGTGCCTTCGTGTTGTTCAGGCTTGTAGATATATATCCTGCTTCGTCAAGGTCGGCGCCAGGATAAAAAAACAACAAAATAATGATGTAAAAAGAAGAAAATGGCAAAAAAGACAAAATGACAACATAGTCACCAGAAGCTAAAATTGACAAAATGAAAATCTACTCAAACAACTCCAAATGTTCCAATAAGTGATTTAGTTTGTTAAAAAATGTTGTCAAATAATAACAATAACAAAAAGGCATTTTGCAAAACTTCCTGATTCTAATTATCAGTGATTCATCCCTCAACCCTGTAATTTCCCTGCGTCAACCGTTACCACTTCCACTTTCACTGCTTCCTATTTCGTCACATACTTCTCCTCATCACCTCATCATCTCTTCTCTCCACTGCTCCCGCTGCACCATTCCCAAACCTTTTATCATATAAGCTACACATCACACACCTTCTCCCTTGCCTCTCGTCTTTCTTCCCGGTCCCATCATCACCAACTCCTCCTGCGACAGCCTCATCTTCTACAATCAACACCACCACTACTCCTATATACTACATTAGTTTGCTAGCAAAAAAGAATGAGGCCACGGTCCGCTCGCGATCTTTTCTTCCTCTTCCTATCCCTTTCATTTACGGTCTAACACTTACATGCAGTAAACTCTCACATATGTCTGGAGACTAGCCGAGAGCGTATTTCGTTAGTGTAGTGTAGTATCTCTTTAGTATCCCGGCGGCGCTGTTTCTCTTTAGAGGGAGATTTTTGGTTGAGGAAACGCCGGTAGCAGCTGGTGAGCAGAGGTAACGTTGATGTGTAGATCGGTGGCGGATCTTGCCATCCAGCTCGGGAAGATGATCATCTCCCGCGATAAAGACTTGCACAGTATTAACAAAAGTAATGACCATGGCAGATGCCGCTCCTGGAAACACGAAATAATCGGTCAATCAATACATTACCACAACAATCAGAGCCTTACCACTATTACAAGCCCTACCGTCACCAACATCAACATCTTCTCTATCACCAGAACTACCACCACCGCCGCCGCCCCCTCCAGCGCGGCGCGTCTGAACGCGTCGCCCGCAGCCTCATCACCGGCGACGAGCGAGGCCGCTTCTGCGAACGAAGCTCTTTGCAGGCGGCGCACGCCCTTGAGACAATTCCGACGACATCTCCCGAACACGCACCGAAAAACGCATCCCGCCTCGAGCGGCGCGCCGCGGCCGCGCCGCGAGGAAAAACCGCGGCCTGTTCGCTGACACTTTTTAAATTTTTCATCTACCCTAATCGCGTGTAACGAGCCGCGCGCGGACAAAGACGGCTGGCAGGGGACCGCACCTTGTCAATTAAGCAAGCCTCCGCCGCGGTCGTCGTCGTCGTCGTTGCCGCGAACTGGCTCATTCATTACCGTGCCGGCAACGCGAGTTCCATTGTGGGGCCGCGACACGTTTAATTGCTTATTCTAAGCGCCGAGCGGCGGACGCAGGGACCGAGTGGAGGAGAGCGAGCTGGGCGGAGAAGGTAGGGTGCAGGTGAATGGTCCGGCGGGATGGCGATGCTCTTGAGGGCGATACAAGGTATCGAATACATGCATATTGTACGATAATGAATCGTCATCACAATAATAAAGTAAGACATTAATTAATTGATTAAATAATCGAGAGCGTCAAATGCTAAGGTAATTAGTCCAGTAAGTGAAGTGCGTGTGTTTGACTCCCGCAATGTGGCGGTGACTTCCCCCCGCTGGGTGTTAAGATCCGCTGTCGGTCAACCGTCGGCTGACGAGGTTTCCTTCAACCAGGTATCTCCCACCAGCGGTGAACCGCCCCAGCCGGGGACAAGCTCTAATCACCCGACCGGTCTCTCGGTAAGTGTGGTAGTGGTGCATGTTAGTATGTGTAAGGGGTGAGGATAGGGCAAGGAAGAGGAAGAAAAGATCTTGTTCGTTTTGTGACTCGTTTGTCAGTTGCAATCATCAAAACCTGATGTATTTATAAAGGTATAAGTGTAATAGGTAAGACGTAAAAATTATTTTAAAAAATATTGGAAAGAGGTTTTATCAAAAAAATGAAGAAAGGTAAAAATGACAAACACAACCTAGCAAAGATTGTGAAACAAGAACATAATATTTAACAGAAATAAATACACGCCACTTATCACTAGAATAAATATTTTTACTTCTATGTGCGTTTCACGACAGAAACAGAAGAAGAAAATCTGAGACAGACAACGCAAAGGAAGGGTGTAGAATTCCTTCTCTTGATGCGAAAATGTAATTTGTCGTGTATGTGATCCTGAATAAAAATTAATTCAATTAATTTCAATTTGAAAAAGTTTTCCTGAGAAAATGCACATTATCAATTGTTTATTTCACGACGACGAGGCGATAAGACAACGTTCTGTTCCGTACAATATGATATGGAAATCAACCTAGATGGCTCTTCGACATATATGTCTACATCTAAAAGATATACCAATGTAGGCTGAGATCATTATACAGGTATTCTTAAAACAAATTCTCTACAAAATAGCAACTTCATTGAGGAAAACAAACTATCCCCTCCCCCATTACGGGCTAGCGAACAAACTGCTTCACAGTGAGCAACTCTTCGACTGGCGAGCATCAGACGCCTCGACATCCTGCAGCAATACAGCCGATCTGTCTATTTATCGAAAGAGACACGCGCCGGCGAGGCTTGCACTTCACTCCCTACTACTTCCCGGCCAGAACGCAAAAATGCCGCGCAATGCCGTTAAGTATAGGGAGTCCTTTGCGCCGCGAATGAATCTTCGCCGTAAGAAGCGGCGGCGCGGAGCTGAATCGCGAGTCCGCACACGCGCCGGGGTACTGCCGCTAAATACGAACCGTCATCTAGCGGCCGCTCCACTGGGGCAGAGGGGAGAGACGGTGACGGCAGGGTTGAAGGGCGCGAGGCCGAAAGCGGACCAATCAAAGCGGTCGCGCGCTGCGGCAAGAAGTGGACACATTACGGGCGGCCCTGACTTCAAAGAGACGGCGGAGGCGGAGGCAGACGCGGCAGATGCTGGCGGCGACGGTCAAGATGGCACTGGAGGCGGCGGCGGAGGTATCAGGCAAATAATCAGTAGAAGAATCTGATGATGGGTTAATGAATGTGGGGAAGGGGCTTAAGGAGTATGTGGAGGAGGTGTGGTCATTGGCTGGACGCGTAAAGAATGATGGATGCGACGGTAACGATGAATGTGGCAGTGGAGACGGTGGCGTGGGTGCAGGTTGAGGCGGCGTAGTTTTCGGCAAAAAGAGTGATGATGAAAATTCAGGAGATTCAGACAATGAAAAAAGCAGTGACGGTTAGCATGGGGAATGTGGTGGAGACGGTTTAAAATGTGGTTATTGTCAAAATGATAGTGGCAGAGACAAAGACGACTGTGGAGATTGTGAAGTTGGCTTAGGAGACGATCCCTGAGAGAACTGTGTAGGTGAACGTGTAAGTGGTAATGAAAGCGTCAGCAAAAGTCGAGTCGGCGGTAGTAGACGATAGAGGCAAAGGCAATGGCGGAGGCGGCAAGGTGGCAGAAATCAGGTTATGATGAATGAGCTAGCGATGAAGGCAGCCAAGCCGTCGGAGATGGTTATGAAGTAGGTGGAGAATTCTGTCTGAGAATTCTGACTGTGGACGGTGTAGAAACAGCAAACACGAAGTCGATATTGATGGACGTTGTGGAAGATGCTATTATATCGATGCCCAAAGGGGAGGATGCTATAATCTGCGATGGTAGTGGAAATGATGGCGAAAAAGGCGACCCAGGTGTCGGATGATTGAGGGAGATGGTGAAGACGTAGGTATCTGAGAAAGAGATAAGAAATATTTTGGACATATGGCAATGAGAAGAACAGCTGTGAGAATTATGAAGAGCAGCTTTCTGTATGGTTTGAAAAGTGAGAGCAAAGATAACAAGGTTTGTGGACATCTTTCTTCCAAAATATGTGTGAACAAATAGTCAAACTTAAAATGTTAACAAAATACTCAAAACATCACCGAGAATGGTTAAATAGTGGCGATAATTGAGATGGTACTAATTGACAATGTTATTGCGAACACCTGGTTGGATAATGTAATTTCACTATCTAATATGTGTGAAGCTAAAGGAAATAGTATTATCGCACATATTTTAGCACGCTATTTAATTGAACAATAACTATAATAATCGTTAATATTAATACTTTTAGTAAAAAGAAAAACAATAATTTGATTGAACTTACACATTACTCTACACTATATGCGCGCGACGAGAAGGAAAGTAACGATTGGCCAATTGGCAAAGATGATAGTGTTAGTGGCAGAGACATGTGTGGCTGCGATGACGACTGACATGTAGGGAAAGAGTTGTTTTGTAAAGATGGTGATAAACATAATTGATGTAGGCGCTGCGGTAAAAACAAATTGCATCTTACCTTGAATCCGGTGAAAAATGCAAATTCTAACGGAATAATTTCATCGTTCCTATCTGATTAAACAGTTTCAAGGTAAGAAAATATCGTCCATTCGATATCAATAATTTCGATCCCTTGAGCAATTTTATATAAAAATAATAACAAATACACTTATGATTTACTTGACTAATAATAATAATAATAATAATAGTAATAATAATAATGATAATAGGAGCCTCCAAGAATGCCACATGCCAGGATCAAGTAGAAACCATTGATCATATGGTCTCAGCTTGTTCAATTCTAGCGAAGACCAAATACTTGAAAATGCTCGACGTGGTGTGTAGTTACCTCCGCTGGCAGATCTGTACCATCCTCCAAGTTCCAAGCGTATGTCCCAAGTAGTACGAACACTCACCAAAACTGTTGACATCTGTTGGTCTCTATACATTATTGTACGACCAACAATTTAAAAGGGATCACGCGATTGCAGCAAAGAAACTGTATATTGTTATGAAAGATTTTGAGAAAAAATCGTGTCTCTTTTTAGATGTTGCTGTGCCTTGCGATCAAACCTCGGAGGCAGAGAAACATCTTAAATACAAGTGTTTGTAAATCGACAGCAGCCGAATGTCGAACGTAAAAGCACAGGTCGTACCGATAGTCATCGGAGTTCTACGATTTGTCAAGAAAAATCTGTGTAAGCACTGGGCTAAGCACCCAAGTCATTAAAATGACTGAGAAGTGGAAGAAATTGCTTTAATTAGAACAGCTCCTATTTTGGGCAAAGTATTGTAGAGGCACCGACGGTCACTAGATCTGTTCCTTGGAGGTTGGTTGCTACCTGGAGTAGATTTTATATTCACCCGACTCAAAATATCTTAGTCGTGATGTAGAGGAATCAATAATAATAATAATAATAATAATAATAATAATAATAATAATAATAAATAGAAACACTGAATAATGCGGTTACTTGAGGTCCCTAGTTAATTTGATAAATAAAAGGTAGCCTATGGAATAATCCTTGGGAACTAGGAACGTTAAAAGACAACAAGAAAATTCACAGCTCATGCCTTGGATGCTTTTTTAACCATAATGACATTCAGAGATCAAGTTTCCACTTTCACATATTCGTCAGTTTTCTTAAAAAATATACGTATAACTAAATTGGCTACACTAAAGCTTCTAAGATAATTTCAGGTAGCAAAAAACCGTGCGTTACTGGTGCAAAATATCAGTGAAATTTGGATTTCACAGGTATCTTCTTCCAGTAATACAAGGATTTGCAGACTGTCATTATCTTAGCAGATACAAGTCTATTTTGATTCGCGGTTAAAAGGTAAACATGCCAATCTGGAGAATTAATTAGAAAATAAATGACACACTTTTTTCTTCATTCATTTCATTTTATAATCATAGTCACGCGAGTATTCCAAAGCGATCGAACTCAAACATTCATAATCGCGTGGAAAACTGAAGGCGACTTCAGAGCATTGTGAATTCGTTCGCTGGCTGCCCGAGTACGTGAGGTGTCGTCGATGAAGGAGCTGTTCTGAGGAGAGCCTGAGCGCACACACGAGCGACTAATTGCAACACGTTGGTTACGCACGCGCGATTGGATCGGAAAACGATTCTCCTGAAGGGAGTCGGCCAGACACTGGCCGTAGGGGTGACTCATGGTGCTGCGGGCAGAACGCTAACACTCTACTAATGGGATCCGGATGCAAATTCGTCGGCACATGTGGCATTTTTGGCGGGCAAAGCGGGTTCGCAGCCGTTTTTCTCAGGGTCCTCCCGTTTTTACTGGCTCCCATTCCACCATCTCTCCATCATGATTTGTAGCATATCTTCATAATCATCCAAACGATTAAAATCATTTGATCACTCCAAATATGCCGCTAAGGTTACAAACTGGCGTAATAACAAATATGTATTTTTTCTACCTCGGGTTAAAGGGATTCAAATGGCGGACGATCTAAGTGGTATTTGTAGTGCACAATGACGGTACACGGTATGTTTTCTCGGGGTTCACTGGCTTGCATTTTAAGTTCAGGAAAGTGCTATCCATCAAAATTATTCATTCATGCTATGTATGTCCCTCAGGACTGAGATAGAGGTGTTTCTACAACAGACCACATTTTCTTGCAATATTTGTAACTTTTGGCAGTTTCAAAAATGTTCACAGCTGAACGAAAATGGGATCTGTACACGTATTAAATGGGCGTGAGAAAATATGTCGCATATCTGAGAGCAAATAAAGAAACAGCATCGAGCTGTCCTGGAGAATAGCTAGTTTTTAAAAATGCCATCTTTTTACGTAAAATTACGCGAAAACTATTCATGTGTTTTGAAAAAAGTACTCGTGCTGGACCTCAGTTAAGCAATCGGGGAGTATCAGTTTTCGTAATTACGTACCTCCGGTTTAGTCGATAGCAGTCATCACAAACGAGCAGATGGGCGAACGTTTCGGCGTAAATAAATTTTTCGTTATAAAGGTTTAAAAAAATTAGGGTATTTACTATCCATCGTACTAAAGGAATCTATTAACAACATAAAGAATCAATAATTAATATATAAACCTAGTAACATTCATAAGACAAGCAAATTTGACTCTTTAAATATCAACAAGAAAATTGATCGCAGAAAGCAAGTAGCGTTTCCAAGTATAAGATAAATGCGTTCAAAATGAACGCGTACTGTAGTGTATCGTGTTTTAAAATATATGGTGACGTCGTTTTTTTAGGACATCACAACTAATTTTAATACTGGTAAATCTTAGACATCAGTATGAATATGGCTAAGAATCCGCATTCATTTTAAATAAACACTTCACATTAAAAACTTTCAAAAAGCGAAAACCTATTTAGGAGGCGCTAGAAATGCGAAAAATGTATGACGGGCATTACAGTGAATTAAGAACCTGTGTTTCAAAATGTTACTTGATATGGACAAAAGTGGTGTTTAATACTCTTGATGCCAAATCTGTTTAATTCAATATTACATTTCTGTCCACGTGGATTAGAACAAAGAACAGGGTTGGAAGATAACAAGTGACGACCATTTGTGATTCTTATCTCGCGCAGCAAGCCTCATTCATTCCTGCATCTCCCTTCATATTTCCGGAATAGCCGTCCATTACCGATCGGCATGTATATTAAATGAGGCGCGCCTGCCTGCCGGCCGGCCGCTTGCTCCGTGAGGTAGGTCCGGGGAAGGGTAATATGTATACGCTGGCATGCAAATGAACGAGAGGACGGGAGGACAGGCGCTTGAGCAAGCCCTGCGCGACGCGGGGGCGGCCGCCCCCTGCCTCACTCAGTGGGTGCACGTGCCCTCTCTGAGGACGACGTCTTCATTATGATGCATAATTCATTGCTAGTTATTCCGGGTGGATCAAATGGTAAGGACAATAGTCCCGTATGTGTGGTGCATGTTGTTGTCCTCGGGAGGCGGCGGTGATCTTCCTCCACTGGATGGTGAGATCCGGCGCTGACCTCCCGTCCTCTAGCGGGGTTTCCCCAAACAGGTGTCTCCCACCAGCGGGGCGCCGCCCCAGCCGGGATAAGCTGAAGCTCCAGTCTGCTATCCTGGCATATGTAGTAGTATAGTGCATGTAATAGTGTGTAAGTAGAGGTGAGAATAGGACAAGAGGAAGGAAAGATCGCGCGCGGTTCATGGCCGTTTAGTAGGGTACTGCTCCGGCATTCGCCTGATGTTGATCGGAGAAATCACGGTAAACTACCGGTGAAAGCAGACGTTAGAATTCTTCTCCAGACAGCGACAGTTCGCGCTAGGTGTCAAGCTAGTGTCGCAAATCCTGCCACTGAGGGGAGTGGAGTCCTAGAACCTCCCGGTCAGAGGCATTGCAGTAACATCAGTTGATGCCCTAATCCACCTTTCTCGGTCATTATTATGTCACGATGGCGGAGTTTTGACCCCAACGTGAATGCTAAGTCGAATTCAGCTGTCTGGAGGCGAATTCCAGTGGCTGTTCTGATTTCCGTGGTTTCTCCGAACAATACCGGGCGAGTGCCGCGTTAGGGACCGCGCGCAACCTTCCCTTCTAATTCTCGTCCCCTTCTCCCCCTTACACACACTTCAATGCATTTCACAAATATCGAGTGTCCAGTCGCGAGCCAAGAGCTTGTCCTGGCTGAGGTGGTTGGTTGCGTGTGCTGAGGAGAATACCCCGCACGGGCGACGTGTAGGTCGGCGGCCGAATGACAATGCAGTTGACGGCACAAAATATGGCCTTCAATCGATCGAATTGTTATTATTAAAGCCTACCAATGACTTTGACAGACTTTTAACTTGATGGTTGCATATTAACCTTGCATTAAAAACCGGTCAAATCGCTTATGCCGGTATTAGTTTTTGCGTTTTCACTATATTAAACTAAAGGTAAAATTAATATAATATTATTTGTATTAACATCATGCTCTTGCATTTGTAAACATCTCTATTCTCATTGTAGTTACCATTCCCGCTGTTTAATTGATTGACGGTTTTTGAATTTAAGACCAACTCGAGTGTAGAAGTTTGGCTTTCTTTCGCTTCACAACGTTCAAATTTGATCGCTTTCAATCTATTACTTTCATTCCCTTCATTAAGTTAACAGCCTTCGCAAACTTATATCATAATTGTGATAATCATCATTATTGGCAGGACAAAATAACCATGCAATCAATGCTTAATCATCAGAACGGAAAGAACTATAATTGACCCACTCGGAGAGAGAAAATTATAATACGGAAAGGCCGTAACGGTGAAAACGGAGAAAGTGTTTCGGAGAAGTGGAAATCGCAGAAAATGGAAGAGTGGGAGATACAGAGAGAGAGGAGAGAGAAGAGAGAGAGAGAGAAGGTAGAGACGAGATGAGAGAGAGAGAGAGAGAGAGAGAGAGAGAGAGAGAAAAGTGGAAGGCATTGGAGAAGGGAGGAGAAAGATGCGTAAAATAAATATAATTTAATGAATAGAAATTTATTTAATGTAAATTAAGAATAGCTACCTGAACCTCTCAATTACAACAATCGGCACAAAAGACAGAGCTATTAGAAAAGTCCACAACAGAAGAGCCCTTCTTTCCCACCGTATTCATATTACCTTTGCTTCCTTGCAGATAAAACATGTACTACCTATCTATTCATGTAGAGTTGTGCCTCTGTCTTCTCCTAGTGTGTTCATAGTCTTTACAATTGATTAAATAGCAAAAATAGATTGGGACAACAGAATTCTATTTTCCATTAAAATATTTCGAGGTGATCTGTCCCTTATCGAGAGGTGCCTCCGAAATTATCACCCCGCCGCAACTGTGGTGTTGCACCAAAACCTGGATCGCTCGTGATGAATCTACAAAAGTCATAAAAGTGGCCGACGTGACGAGTGGGACGTACTAGCAGTTTCCGTACGGAGTATGGCGTAGTTGGAATCACTTCCCGATCATGAATTGTTCATTTGCTTTGTGACTTGGGATTGCGATGGGTGCTCTGCTCCAGGTCTGCTATTTGCGACATCCTCTTCTTCAATTTTTTGACGATCCATAGAGCGGATGGATGAGGAGTTCGGGAGATTTTTCATCAGTGTTCGTTATAGAGGACTAGGTGGGGATTTGATCCACTGAGCAATTGGCAGAGCCAGTGGTGTGTTGTTACAAACTTCTGCTTGAACGTGACACAGATATATTTCTATTGAATGTTTCCCACGTATTGAGTGTCAGGAAAACTGTTCATGTTAAAAATATAGTCCTTTCTTTGGAACTGAGTCACTGGGTCCCATCAAAGATGTAGAACCTCAAAGATTAGAAAAGGCAGATTGTTTGATCAAACCTGGGCAATTTTTTATAACGACTGCCTTCTGCCGTTACACTCTAACGACATTTGAATATCATATTAGTCTCGCGTTAATTCCAGTCCCCTTTCTCCCTGGTGGTAGAGTTATTATTGAGCTGGCAAATTCAACCGGGATGTACGAATTTAAATCTACCGTTTGACCAGCACGCAGCACAGCGGCACGCGCCATATTTAGCGTATAAACCGTGGCTCCTTCCCTTCCCCCTAAACACAGAAGGATAAAACGACGATGAGTATCAGAGTAAGGCGTATTCTCAACTTTGTTTACAAATGTCGATATGGGCCTCAGTTGATCAATCGGCGACTTGAGCACGGATAGGAATGGGTAGTTTCTCCTGTTTGAAAAAAAGAAGTCTGATCTGAAGAGAGGAAGTATCTAAACAGGCGAAAAACATGCACCAAACGAACAAAACCATGGCACATCTCAAAATACTAAATTGTACGCTATTGTATACGTTGGAATTTAATTTTTTCTTCATATAATTATAAGGTAATATATATTTATCTGCAGAATATGTCCGTGGCATTTGCGATAATACTGTTACTTTATGCGTACAATGAATTTAACGTTTACATTCGATGACAGTCATGAAAGATTAATATATTAAGATAGAAAATAAGTTGTACGATTACATGCGTTGTCACAGATTTTTTGATACCGACTAAAAAAATAATTTCATTCGGTTAAGTGTAAGTTGGCTGCACAGGTACTCACGAAATGTTCATCTTCCGCACTGTGTGTCCGACTGTTGCGAACCATCCTTGCTCGTCCTGGCTCGAGTCCACACATGTCTCTACGGCAGGGCGGCAAGGTGCAACACAGCGCGCGCGAAGGGCCGTATTAACATGTACTCGGTGCGATGAATTCTTCAATTGATCATACTTCATAATACATAATGTAAATGCGCATTTCCGTGATCGGCGTACACCGAAGAGGAATCGCGCCACTCGCACGGAGGGTCATTCGTGTGTTTGCGTTTACGAGCGCCCGCCATCGCCCCCGCCCCCGCCTCACGCCCGCTCGTGCCCATCGCCCCGTGCGAGACACACGGTCCAAGCAGTGTAAAAGCCTCGCGTCGCAAATAAACGACTTTATCGGTTCTGTTAATAATGCCAAATCTGTTTGCAATTAATGAGATTTAGGAGCATATACCAAATAATTCTTTTCTCATCTGAAGATGGATATAAATTGGAATCTTGTTAATTAAGGATGTTATTTGGAATCTTTAGTGGTAGATTATTGCCGACTTTTGCCAGCTAAGTGGTGTTTCTCAGGTTTGAGTCTATTTTATTTATTATTCAAGGCCTGGGATAAGGGAGACATATGACTCTTCAGAACTTTACTAGCTAATTGACCTAGCTGTGACTTTTTCTTTCGTCAAATAGCTCTACAAACTGAGAAGTTTTTTTATCGAAGCGCTACCAGTTCCATTTTTGCGCCGGCCAGGAATTGAACCTGTGGACGTTTGAGTGACAGATTAGCTCGCGGTTCCGTGAGCAACTTGAAGGTCGTGCACCATAAAATGTGCGCTCCGCGAACGAAGAAAACTCGCCAAGACTTGGACGTTGCTCGCATTGCATCTGGATTATATTGTAGCCACCTACACGCAGCGTTAATTTACGATAGAGAGCAAATAATTGCCGGTACTTGTTATCCGGGATATGGGAAGAAAAATTTATATGCTAGTTGTAATAGTTTATGTGGCATGGGATCAAGTGTCGTAAATCAATTACGCAAATAAAACTTTAAATACATAATTTGGAAAATCTCACAGATGGGAGTACATATACTAACACAGAAAATCGGGTTGCCCGCGAACGTATAGAAGTTGGATTCAAACCTCAAACTAACTCAAGAAAAACCGACTGCTCCGCAAAAGTATGAAGAAAGTTGTTTAGGAAATCCAGAGCGAAAATAGACACCGGAAACGGTAAATAAGAGACACGTACATTGAGAAAACAAAATTATAACGTTTCATGAAACGAGTTTGCAAGAAGAGTATTACAATGAGACGTTTCTCGTATATCTGTCTCTTGTCCATTCTTATTGATCAGCCAATTGAGAAAACCAGCTTGCCTCATTTTGTATTTAATTTTGACAATTGAGTATACAACGTTCACGTTCCTATGCTAAAAAAGACAAGCCGCATTCTATCTTACACAGAACACAGCTTCTCTTTTTCTCTGTATCATTATATTGAAAAATATGTTAAAATTTTCTTATTCATCTTGATTAATTGACAGATGCGGACATTTTCAGTTTGTAAGATTGAACTGTGTGTTGTAAGTATCGTTATTGTCATCAGAGTTATTGAACTGAAACAGACAAGAGATTATTGAAGTTTTCGCTAGCACGTGTGTTGGGATTGACATTGTGGTCGAAGATATTGTGCACAATGTGATTATAATTTCAATCCGAATTATTGTTAGTTCATAAAAGGTTTTTTTGATGGAATAATTTTGGACCATCATTTACTGTATCGAACCACGATTAGGGACAACAAATCTTTTAAAAACATTATTTCTTTTGATACGTGAAACTAAAAAAAATGTGTTTTTCTTAAACAACCAATCAAGACATTGCATATATTTAAAATGTAAAAGGAGTTAAAAAATTAAACTATAATAGTTTTCTGAAATATATCTGAATGTTTTGCTTTTATTTCATTTGTTTCAAATAGACTGAATTTATTTTTTATAGTAATATAAACACTAGTCAAAATCGACGGAAAGAAATTAATCTTCATTGGAATATCTAAACATGTTCAGGAAGTTGGGTATACTACTAGAAGCCCACCCTTGGGATAACGAAAATGCTACTACAGAAAACGCTAATATTTTACTTCTCACCGCTATTCTTGCAGAGAATTAATGTAATTAAATAAGCGGAAAATGTTGTTATCTAATGTACCTGAAAAAGTATTAAGGCATTGAAATTGTTCAAACTGCAGTTTACGGAGCCCTTGAAACAAATTGCGTAAAGAGAGATATTTGTAATATTTTTCAATTTCCAGACGAAAGAAAGGATTGAGACAATACGGACGTTCAGCAATGTGAGTTTTTGCTTACTAATAGACATTGGGGTAGTGAGTAACGTGGAAAAATTAATAGAAAACAATCCATCACATTTGATTTACTTTAAGATATTACTAATTAATATTTTAATTGTATGTGATTCATTTTACGCATTTTATAAATTATGATGAGCCTCGACAGCATTTCGGCTTGATAAATTCTATTCTTATTGTTTCGAGAGGTCACCTCAAGGAACATCAAATAACCAGTTAACATTTTACTCTCT
>BOPP01000149.1:1530255-1546095 GCA_017312745.1 Gryllus bimaculatus | reverse complement strand
GGGCTTTCTATTTATCACATGCTACCATTAACCTGTTATACTACCATTTACCAACTTTATTATCAACTTTTACAGTCGCGCTTTCTCACTAACCGCCGATGGATTTTAGGAACCCAGTTCTAATAATATATACTATGAAATTGACGATGAAAGCAGCAGTAGTTCAAGGTTTATTATTTTAGAATATCCGAGTTAGATTCATAACTGGTCTCAGTTTCGTAAAGTTTGACATTAAATAACGAAAGAATATATTATTTACAGGGCCGGGGGTGGCATTTATGGGCATTTTTGAGACTATTTATTAGGCTTCAGCTATTTGAAAATTTTTCTCTTGTGCCGTCTCACTAACCCGCGATAAGTTGTAAGAACATAGTTCTGATAATATTTACTACGAATATGATGACGAAAGCAATAGTAGGTCATGGTTTATTATTTTACAACATTCTAGGTTGTTTCGAAACTGATCTGTTTCGTTACGTTTTGCATCAAATAAGCGAAGTGGGTAAATATTATTTCCAGCGCCCGAGGCGTCCTTTACGAGCTCTTTTGAGGCTATTTATTCTGCGTCAGCTGGTTGAAGCGCGCTGATGGACGGTGGCAGGCGAGTCGGGCGTTCTTGCCCTGCGCCTGCGAAGCGCCTCTGGTGGCGTCATTAGGAGCGATCAACTTAACGTGCGCGCCTCCTTACCCGCGAATGGGCGAAGGCGAAGGCGCTTACGAGCTAAGACGGCCATCGCGAATAAGTAACAAGCTTACAGCTGTTGGTCGCCTACAGCAGCGACAAGGGGTGCTCCGAAATTTAATCTCTTGCGGCGTACGTCAGACTTTAGTTCTCTAATAGTTTAATTCTCTGTTAGAAAGGAGAAGTGTTTCTGAAACATTTGTTGTTGTTATTATTATCATTAATATTATTTAGCATATTACATCCCTACAGGAGCAAAGGTCTCTTGATACAAATAAAAAGAATAACCATTTCCCACTAAGGAGTGATTAGGTTGTCCAATTAACGTTCCCACAACTCAATTCGTAGTAACAATTCACATTTCATGTTTATAACAAATTAAATGACAAATTAATAGCGAATATATTTGTAAATTTAAAACTGTAAAATTTATAACGAATTAAATGCACAAATGTTTATTGTAGATCGACCTACAAAATAACGTAAATGTTACTTAAGTTCATAATTTAATATGGGGTTTACTTTAAATGTTCTATGTAACAAATCAAATGAACGATTGATGTCATTGCTAGTAAACCATCAACTGTGTACAATATAACATACCTTATTACAAGTAGAACGTTCTCTTTACAAAGTTATGTTAGGAATTTATTTTTTATTCATTTTACTCAGATGGTTTCAATCATTCCAACACCATTCGTAAGTAGCAGTGTAGTCAGTGCGTATTAGTCAATGAGATAATCAGGAAATGAGTTATTTCCAGCTCCTGCACAACATACTCATGTTCACTTAGTTTTGTAACGTTTCAAATAAGGAAAATATTGTTCATTATTTCATTCTTACGATGGAAACTTTATTCACACATTATTTCAAAATTTCGGATGCCTTTTCTTACACTGGCGCAAACCGGGTCACTGTTAATTTAAAGAATGTCTCACGATTTGTTAGTTGAATATGAACAGTTCTTCTTAGTTTCAACACTACTCAAAATTATATCGTCAGCCTTTGTCTTATATTTCTTTAGAAATAAACTGCAAATAAACAGAATTCATTAAAAAATATCGTAATAATTTATTAACATGTTCCGGCAACTCTCATTCCAATTCAAGTCAAACTGCTCTGCTAAATGTTATAATTAGATTTTCTTTACCACAGACGTATTCAAATATACCGTAAAGATTTCGCTCTATATGTTTTTCAATAAAATTCAAAACGCTGTGCAAAAGTATGTTAATTCTTTCTAAAGACCACACGATTGAACAAGACAACAAGAAAATTATTTAAATACTGTACCGGAAGATACTCATACTTTAGAAGAAACGTAGGCTAAAATGTTGTAAACTTAACATTCAGTTTTTCTCAACATTTCTTGGTAAGGAAGGTTTCAAACCACCCTGTATCTACCCCGCGGTCTACTTTGCGTCGATAGCTTAGCGAAACGGTCGTTTTTGTGCACGATCCATCTATCTGTATGCATCGCACTCGTAGAGAACCCGACGGTTCTTGCATACCAGGAACTTATTTGTTGCCACCGAGACAGGAAAGGAATCAAAGGCCTAAGTAAAGGGGACTAAAAGAGTTGAATTTGTGTTGCTGTTTTGATGTGTTTTCATTTGTTAAGTGACATTGAAAACATGTTTATGGAAATTTAAATTATGAAATTAATCAAATATTCCGTTCATTAAACAAATATATGGAAAGCACTGTTAAGAAATTAATTTATCAATATACTTGTCTGTGAAGAAGAGTTCAAATATTTGAAGGTGGTGGTGATCAAATTGAATTTTAGAGAACTATTGTGAAAATAGTTACCTAATTTAAACTATGTTAATAAGTGACTTAATTAAGTAAATAACCTCACGACATTCTAAGAATTAAAACATTCAAATTAAACTTTGATATATTTGCTAGAGTCACTCACCAATACGTCACACGGCATTGAACATGGAGCTGTGCCACTATAAAAACGCATACTGTGCTGCAATTAAGGATATACGTGCATCATGTGTAACCCTCACGCTTGCTTGCGCCAATGACGAAACGTCAACAGATTAAATACGTAAAGGATCACATGCAATTTGTAAGCACTGATATTTATTTGTAAATAGAATTAGTGTCAAACGATTGCTAGATATTGCGTTTAAATTTTATGATTTAAAATCAACTTTAAAAACTGCCTACACTAGTTTCGTCATTTAAAACTTTACAATGCAAGGATATCCGTGCATCGTATATAATATCTCACTCACGTGCTTGCTTGCGCGAATGATGATTGGATTTGATAGATTAATTGCAACTCGCAAAAACCAAGACCGACTGCAATTGAATTGTTGTTGGCCTTGAAACTAACGTTATATACGAATGACAGACGATACATGTAGAATCCATTATTTTTCATGTATTAGTTTCATGTATTGTTTTTAGAATAAAATCAGTAAGATCAATTAATAACAGATCTATCTAAACGAAAATTTCATTATTTTAGTAGTATGTCTTTTCATTTACTAGTAAAATATCTCATGTACAAAGAAAAATGTTCAAAGAGAAAGGGAACCAAGAAATGTAGATAGATAGATTTATTATTTCTGCAAGTAGGTATAGAACCTGGTGGCAGAACACTATATTTTACATATTACAACTAAGAATAGTAATACACTGTAATTTTAAAGCATTTTAAGGCAATAATAAAAATATAACAATAAAAACTAACAGCATTACCTATACACTTTATGACTGCCCTGCACGGAATTTTTAACTAATAAATACACTGCACTTCACTTCACTACACTTGCATTTCACTTCGCTACACTACACTTGCACTTGACTTCTCTATTGAACTACACTTCACAACACTTCACGACACTCCAATTCAACTACTAGTAGTAAATATAGTAGCCTCCTCATCTTCTTTTAGGTTGTCACGTCTGTGAACCACCCATGTCATCAGAATAAACTTGCACAGAAAACAATTGGATTTAGTGAAGGCCGTCAATTGCCAACAAAGATAATGAAACTAGTTGATACAAAATCTAAGGAAATGTTTTCAACAAAGAGAAGTCTCCACTGAATACCATTAGATGGTGCGAATTTTAGAGGAACAAAACGAAATAAAGAAGAGAGTATTAAAAAACCATGAATCGTATTTTACAAGCCACATGGCAAGAAGTGTTGCCTTTAACGCTCACTAGAAGTCCTCAATGATGCGGGGGATTAGTGTTAGAAAAGTATCAAACCAATGAACATAACCAGAGGAACCACATAGCACCAGACTGCGGTTTGTGTCCAATGTAAATCGCGGGTAATTTCACCATGAGGTGGGTGTATCATACCATCTACGTACTTTTGACGCCGATAATCATTCATTTATCAGAACCGTTCATCCCTAGCATCCTTCTTCATTTAGTGGAAGACAAACCAACCACCACTGAGACCATCTTCCCAAGAAATGGTAGGACGTAAAGGAGTCGTCTCCACTCAGAATAAAACGACAGTCATCACCCATTTCAGCGATCGTTGTAGAAGCGGACGAGCTCGTGGTGTATTGGCCATCGATAGATCATACGCCTTCCACCGCTGGGACCAGGCAAGTTCACGTGAAATTTGTGGTGGACAAATTGAGATCACGCCAGGTTCACTCGAAGTTCCACCATTTCTCCATCTTCACACACATCATTATTGCTGTGACGTACTGTACTGATTAGATCATAACAAGATTCCGTGAAATATGTGATATGAAAATTCAAAATAGAACTACATCAAAATACACTCTTAATAACAGTACATGAAATAATGAAACAATATGAAAAATCGTTTACAAAATATTTATTTACCAAACTTTAAAAATAAAAATTAATTGATCCCTTAGAGTTAAATTTAAATAAAGAGAAAATGCTTCTAACTTTGGGATCGATTTTCTGCAGCATTTCTATTGAAGTGAAACACCTCTATGACTACCTGCTTTTCTCGAAACTTGATGGTTATATATCAAAAAACATAACTCTGCCGTCTCGTCTTATGAAGTGAACCAATGACCGCTTTCTAAAGGTGATATACTTAGCGACCTGTTTTCGACACTGTCGCGCATTATCTATAACTGATATAACTGAATTTATGAGTATTTTAACCCAAAAGGACCAAGGATATTGGGCTGCGACTTCACCCGATAGTCATTGAGTCGTCAAAATGCAATACTACATTCTGCGAGAAAAATAAGTCGATTTTTCTTTAAAATTCATCTGATATTTTATTTAAGTAATAACTACAAAAAAATCGAAAAACATTTGTTGGTAACAAAATATTACAAAACTGTGTGCAGATTGCAATCATTCGACAAGATTACAGTGTTGAGTACTGTGCATAGAAAGACTAATTAGACATGTAATTAACAGATGTACCCGGACATTGATGATCATCAACACACTGGGTCTCAATAACCTTAATAGGCGAAAGACTCCTGAACTTCAATAAATAATAAAGTAACAATCCACCACGAGCATGGAAGTCGGTATTTCACGGGCGTGACAATCCCGATTGCGCCCGGGGCGTGGGCGCGAGCGGCGGGCGGGGGGGTGGCCGGGCGGCGGTAAATCAGGGGCAGATAAACGTGCCGCGAAATAACGAGCGAACGAGGCCGGGCAGCGGGTTTCGCACGGCGGGCGAGGGGAGCGGGCTACGTGGACAGGGATAACGAATTGCGAAAGTACATTCATTTCATTTTTATATTTTTCATCTAATTTGTATTTCTTTTTTGCTCGCATTTTTTTTCTTGAATCTGCGTGCATGTCACCCTGCATTTACCGGGGCTGCAGTAACATAACTCGGTTGTAGGTGCATGTTAATTTATAATGGGCCATTAGCTAAGACCATTTTTATTCCACAGGGTTGTTTTTTAGCGAATGAAGGTGAAATGATGTTAGTGAAGGGGTGAAACAACAACAAAATACATAACAGATGTACACAAACATACCATGCCCAGGCGGGTCTGAACGCCAAATCATCTGGTCCGAGGTCTCCACGGCAAGCGGCTTCTGATCGTCTATTATACTATTTTATTTATATAATGTTTCCTTTATTTACAATTATTTCTTATTTTAATTTTATACTGATTCTTTATTTTACACTATTTTTTTTTTAATTGTATTAATTTTTATTTCATTCATTTATTTATTTATTCATTTTGTGTCAGCTATTTACATGCGAAATTGGATATTTTCATTCTAAAAGTATTGTTTATTTTTGTTTTTTTTGTTTTTTGAAAACATATTAGAAAAATTATTGTACAATTATCTGATGATCAATTTCTCTTTTCTGAGAAAAGAGAGCATATATTTTTTAAATTTAAATATCCGCACTTTGTTTAGAGTGAAGTACAAAAAATGTTTTGGAATAGTAAAGCCTGGGAACAAAATAAAGCGGCTGGTTGATGCCGCTTCGCTGGCAATCCTAAACCAAGACGTAATTGCAGTAATTGTTGGATCGCTGGAACGACCATTGAGCTGCGGGGCGGGGCGGGGGAGAACGGATCAGACCGGCCTGCCCGTTCGCAGCCTCCTATGCACATTCTTGGCCCGGAAGAAAGTGCGTGGATCGCGGCGGCGACCGTCCGGAAGGGAAGCCGCTCCCGCGGGGCGTTCTCACCGGCGGGCGACGCACCGGCCGAGGTCGCAGCGCCACGCGCAGGGTGTGGGTTCGATTCCCACGCAGGCCACTAATCGGCGGCAGTTTGCGACGAGGGCGACCCGCGCGACATTTGCTCTCCGCGCGTCAATCTAGGTCTCCTCTCCACGGTCGATTCTGAAGCTGGCTAAAGAAGCTCGAAGTAGAAAGAGTGTCCGAATTATGTAGTTTGCACGTGTATGTGTGAGGCAGGAATAGAGAGATTGAGAAACTTAAAGAGCTGCAGTAGATAAATAGGCTGTCCCACAAGTTTTGTGAAATGAAGCTACTATCAATTAACTACAATATCAAATATTATTTATATCAGTGTAATCTATTATTTAATTCCGGTAATTGATTTATATGAAAGTGTACTAAGTGTAAAATGTTTAAAAATGTGCTGAGTTTATATTGTGAAATTCCTAGAAAATTTCACATTTCTCAAACTTCTTCTAAGGCCCATTCATTTGAATTCCTGACATGTCAGTACTGAGGGTCATTAGCAATGTAAGTAAATTACACATAAGTACGACTATGTGATCAAAAGTATCCAGACAAGTTTTGAAAATGGTGTCATGGTGTTGTCGTGTTTTTTCATGAGGGGGGACTTGCATATCTGTTGTTTTGTGTGCTACTGTCTTGGCAAGGCCTACGTTTGATGTTTGAAACAAGCCTCTTGCTTCCACTATTGAAGATGGGCGAATTCTGTCGATGGGCGATTGCATCTTTTTAACATGATCGAGCCTGTTCATACTGCACGGCCTGTGGCGGAGTGTTAGCACAAATAAAGTACCTATAAATGGTACTGGGCTAAACAGAGTTCCTGAACTTGATCTTACGAACACCTTGGGGATGTTTCGGAACGCCCACTTCGAGCCAGGCTCAACGACCTACATCAATACTTTCTCAGTGCAGCCACTCCGTGAAGAATGGGCTTGGCCATTTCCCAAAAAAATCTTCGCAGCACTGATTGAAGTATCCATTGCGTGAGTGGGAAGGCTGTTATACAGACTAAGGGTTGGGCAACATCCTATTGAATTCCAGCATTACCGATGGAAGGCGCCACGGAACTGGCCATTTTCAGCCACGTGACAAGATTACTTTTGAATACATAATGGTAATGTTAATTCCTTTGGAAGCAGTAGTTCCTCTTCCGCTGGTTGAGATCGTGTGCCACTCTACCGTTTGCAAGGATTCCCTCTTCAGGTATCCCCCCCATTTCCGATAAGCTCTACGCTTCCTGACTGTATACCGGTATGAGTGGTAAGAGTAATGAATTGTATGTGTGTGGATAGTCGTGGAAAGGTAAAAGGGAAGGTGAAGAAAATATTTTGGCACGATGCCGTAGAAAATTCGTTCGGGTTTTGCTTTCAGCCATTCGCCAAGATTCGCCTTCTACCATTCGCGAGAATGGAGCAACCATGAAAGAACTAACGCTCAATTTTCTTCATTTAGCAATCACAATTGACGTTCCTTGTCAACTCAAATTCCCTTCGTTCCGCACAATGTGTGAATCTTTATATCTTTAATAAACATATAATCCTAAAAAACATATAATCAAGTTAAGATTTATCTGAATCATAACAATTCGATGCCAAACAGATTATCATCAAAATAACTACGACAAAGCTCGCGCACATACGTGGCGGCAAACATTAACTTTGCAACTTGCAAAGGATGTTAACAGACCTATATCCAGGAACCAGGGAGCAAAAGTAACAGGCATCTTCTACGCTCAACAATCCGCGTCGACCCAGGATTTCACACGGCTTCAATTTGAAGCAACAAAAGGGGCTCTGATTAGAGAGCTTCTGTTTTTAACGCAGCTCTACTAATCACACGCGCCTAACCGTTATTACTACATTATAACAGTATAATGTGGGTCAACCTCTTTCCCGGAATCCTGTGCTGAGACAATAGTGTATTTAATGTATTTGAAATAAGTGGATAAAATGAGAGGAGAGAGTCTAGGGCAAGATTTAATAAGAAAAAAACTGGTTTTGTTTTAATCTTAAGTAAAAACTATACAAATTATTGTTTTGTTATCCAACAAGAATAGACCACTCAATATGATTCATAGTGTAACAACTCCCAAGTTAAAAAACATATTTCTTGATTATATATTGGTCGTTTTTAAGTGCTTTTGGAAGAGAAGAAAGTTAAACAAAACACGATGGAACAATTTTGTAACCTTCTCAAGAAAAACTCTAAATCTCTCATTGCAAGAACCATTCAAAAGAAATTAACATCAGGCTGTCGAAAGTCATGATTCGCAATATCTTGCCACCTGTGCTTTATGCTGCACCCTACTACCTCAAGACAAATATTAAACGGATGGTCTTCTGGTCTCTCCTAAATAATCATGGAAACTGGGATGAACACTCATAAATTCTATTTGGCATATTTGCAAAATTCTATTTGGCAAAAGTAGGTGCTTCAGAACCGATTATTTTCTTACATTCATACCATAAAGAAGTTATTTTTTTTCATCTAAAAAATTTAATCTTAGTACACTTACTACCACCACTATCTACCGCTATAGTTCACCCTCAATTTCACCATTCATTCATTACCCCAATTCATCGTACCACCTAAAACCATCATCCACAACTGCACAGTAACAAACTATCTCCACCACTTACACCACCACACAAATACTTCACGCAACGCTCCACCTCCCTCTACAAAACACACATTAATCACCGCTGATAGCAGAGAACACCGAACATCCATCACCACCTGTCAGGTCCCACTATCTCAAGAATCCTGCTTCAGTGTAGTAACACAATCCCATCTTTCCAATCCACGCCGTCACTCCCATCCAAGACCTACATTCTCGTTATCCCACTATGCCTGGTTCCAGCACGCGTTGCAATCAACTCACCGCTGCGCGGCAAGCACAGCCTCACCATTCTCTCCCCGCTCCTCCATAGCGGCTTTTCGCCTCGTGTCCCACCTGCTCTCGGCGCCCGCCTCTCGATCCGACGCACGCGCGACGCGCCAAATCAAGAGAAAAACCCCCTGGCAAAAAAGCACGTCGGCAAAAACCGCAGGACGACTCGACTCTCCTTGGACGCTCCCGAGCATCGAGCACGCTTACGGGCAATGGTGGAGAGCCTACTCGCTCCGCCGCCTTTGTCTCTTGCATTGAAATAGATTCGGCTTTTCTTGCAAGAGTGCAACTTTAGCTTTTTCTTGCACCGTCACTCCTCTGTAATTGGGAATGCTAGCAAACATGTACAGGTTGTTGGAATATTGTGGTGGATTGTCTTCTCAATCTACTTAGGGACTTCTATAGGATTATTTTTTTTGGTGCTCGTCCGTTCAAACATTTACATTTTCTTCATACAATATACTCTATGAGCATGATTGAACAAAACAAGAAATTAATCGATCATTATTTTTTGAACTTATACATTTTTTCATCTAATGCTATAAGACGAGAAAAAAACATACTTAGGCATTATTAGTATTCTACAGGAAAGCACCAATTCAACCATTACTGCAGGAAATATCGATAAGAATAACCAGTAATATAGTACATACTACGTCCGTAATATGGAAAAAAAAATATTAATGAAATTCAGTATGTATTGAATTACAAATATACATTTCTCCTACATATAAAAAATTTTAAGCCAATATTACTTAGGGCTTCTTTTATTGTATGCTCACTTGTGTGCATGCCGGGAAACGTAAGAGTCATGAGTAATAAATGTAGTCCATGTTCTTACTTTAATTTCGCTTCGATCTCTCAAATACTAAGAGCTGTGGGCAGGTATGACTGTTTTGCTAGATGGTGATCAATTAAAAAACTGGGCAATTAAAATTCATTTGGGCGCTCCGTCTCCTCTTGTTTGAATACTGGATGTTGCTTTTCAATCAGAATAGTTGTTTGTGATTCGATGTACGCATTGACAATTCCATTTACTGATCACCATAGAAATGATCACTGAATATGGAATAATGATGGAATAAATAACGGAGAATTAGGGATAGGGTAAGAGAAAAAAAACCCTGAAGAAACATCAAATTTGTTTTTCACTCAAACCTTGGATCGGTCACGAACGACGGAGTTGAGATGGTGAAAGGTGTTGAGCTGAGTCCAAGTTCGGCGAGTACCAAGTCAATGGTTCATTTCCCGCAATGATCCTTCGGCAACGAGAGTTGTAGCTTTAATCCAATTACGGTTCTCAACTATTCACCGTTTGTCTGATTATAACTACTCCCTCGTGATTTACCCTATATTCCTTCATTCAAGGTCGGGAAGTGGTACAACCATCATTCCTAATTACTTCTATCACAAAGGGTAAATATACATTGGTTTCTGCTAAGATGTTAAGAAAATGTTAAGTTTGTGTTTATGTCAAGGAAAATGTTAGGAGCCTCTCTATTCTTTGCTCAGAACAATCCACCAAAGGAAGCAAGCTGAATGCGCATTGCTTGAATACCGAAGTGGTCGGTAATCATCCAATTATGTCGATCACTATTCAATAACGGACGTTAAGGGTGTAAGCCACCTCTGTCACTTTCTGAGAAAATAGTTGACACTCATCAATCAGAGATGGCAACTTGCACGGCGGGCTATATATACGGGTGGCTCCATTGGCTAAAAAAATCAAACAGGTTTACAAGCCTACTGTGGCAACCTCGTCCGCCCTTATGACGAAATACACGCCGTTCATTAATTAGCCGGCCTTCTCTTCACATTCGCACCCCACTCACCGTTGGCCACTTCACCTCCCCGCATCGACAAAGCGCACGCATCTCAGATTTTAGAAGCAGGCTGTTAGAGGTCGCCAATGGTTTTCAAGCAACGCTGTTATCCTATGTTTTTACACCTCTCTCGCGTTTTACTGTATGTTTGGGTAATTCCAAGTTTAGATGTGATTCTAATTTACAACAGTACTTGAAGGTCATCACATCCAACCACAGCCTTCCATAATTTATTAAACTACTAGCAATTTATAATTCTATTACACCATATTAATTATTAATTAATAAACTTATTAAACACTATATTATCATGAAACCTTTTAAAACTATTAAATTACTAGCAATTCTTAAGTAACAATAAAAAAGTATTATAATAATATTTATGAAAAAACAAATGAAATCGCCTCCATCCTCTCTCTGCGCAAAATACTTTATGTGACCCTCGTAACTCTGGTGGTGAACACGCACCTTCGTCTAATTTCAGTGAATAAGGCGTTTAAGAAATTCACTACTTTATTAACATAACATTACAGTGATTTTTGCGACCACACTTTTCCACAAAATTCATCAGGTTGACTTGTGTTTTGGACTTTTTACCGACTAATAAATGCTTAGTAAATAGAAATAAACAATATATGTTTTAATTTGAATGAATATTCTTTTTATATCATTTCGCAAGGAGAGTATTTTAGTATCTAAAAAATGGAAACGTTTTATTCTGTCCAGAGAATCATTTTCATTGTAATTGTTTACTAGATGAAGAAAAATATAGTACTTTTGTCAGGAAACCGTTCAAAATTTCATAATCGTCAAACTACTGCACTATAGGCAAAACGCTTCGAGGATCGGAAACTCCATTACTTGTTAAGTCAGACAACGAGCTAAATTTTAATGTTCAAAAAATTATCATTCAATCCTGACATAGAGAACTTCAAGCAACCACCTTCTATGATCGTTGTTTCTCATGTTTTTCTCCCAGCAATATCAGGGGAAAACCGCGAGCAGTACTTCAGAAAGGGTCACCATCTGCGCGCCGATTTGCCCCTTCCTCATCTACCCACACATTCCTCTCCCATGTGACAATATAACTCACTTGCAGTAAAACTACTTCACTTGTGAATACCCTGGTGATGTATTCAGGTCTTGTCCCGGCTGTGGCGAATGGCCACTCGAAGGAGATCTCGGATGAGGGGAAAAAACCTGCGCAAGCACGTGCAGACGTCGGATCTCTCGTCCAGAGGGCCGAAAACAACCACTTCTCGATAAAATTAACATGAGGCTTATTTCTGTGGCGAGTTCGGAATATCGACCCACTCGTTCACTTCGTGCCAAATTTCTCATTTTTCCTTCGAAATCTGCCAGCCCGAAAAAATTCATGTACATCGGCACGCAACAGACGGTTATAATGTTACCCCAGAGCGTTTTTTAACTAGAGGATGTATTAGAGCAACTACATCCATAGACATGAAACAACCCCTTTACTTCCCCTCCAAGGGATTGGGCAAAATATTTGTTTAACCTTTAAACAAATCCGCCTTTTGATTGAGATTTGGGATTCGCGAAAATTGGGCATTAACCTTCAATAAGCATGAGCAATTACATCACCGAAACGCAAAAGTGTCGTTTGGGATGTAACTGGTACTACCGCTTGCGGACGCATGGCTCCGGCCCAACTGGCGCTTGTTCTGTGCGGCCTATGGGCAGGCGGCGCCTTGGAAGCGCGTGGGCGTAGGAGAAGACAGTCGGGCGCGTGGGACGGAGCCGCAATTATGCGAAATAGGAGGCACGACACAGGGCGCAGTGACTTTCGCGAGGGCTGCCCCGCCGAGTTGTCGGATCAGGCGATTAACCTTTTTCCTTGTTAGCGCGACGGGCGATTCGCGGCAGTTGCATCGTCCTTTCTCCTCCTCTAACAAACGACGGCGAACAAGCGAAAAGTCTCGAAATGATGCAACAACGGTTGGCAAACACGCTCTCTATTTTATTCGGAAATTGTGCTATTTGGTAATATGGTAAGCACGAAAAGCTTGTTTAAAATCGCTGGTTTTCTGAGAAAATGAAAATTAAAATGAATAATTAGATATTCTTTTAAGTAGCCCGCATGTAAGGAAAGACAAACAAAACTGGATTAGAACAATATTCCTTTAAATTCTGGAAATGCACATGGTATTCAAAATTTTTGGTGATTTTGATTCATGGAGAGAAAGGGTCATTAACTCGAGTAATATCAGTATGTCCGATACAATGTGTATCCAGCTGCAATATAAAGGGCAAACTCTGAAAATCATTAACTTCAGCAATAATAAAGAGTTGATAAAGATAAAAGAAATTTACTTCAATGTCCGTGTGAAGAAATAATAAATAAGAACAAGCATTTACTTAAATTTAAACATGAACTAGTTACAATAAACCAACAAATGCCATTTATTAATTCACTTCATGTAATATTTCAATTTCGTAGAATAAAATTACTAGATCTTGCGTTTTATAGTATATAATATATATAATATATATATATATATATAATACTTATATATATATCTGCATTATCTTATATCCCAGAATATTATTTAAATTCTCCTGAAAAATACTATTTCAATAAATCTTTGATGTCCTAATATACAGTAATAAATGCCACTAAAAAAAAAAAGAAGTCAAAACTAAAGCATTCATCTAGATAGTAAATTAGCGGTGGGAGATGGCATATAAATCAAGACATAAGAAAAACTGTGAGAAAGTCTTGCTTATGTAATGCCGAATACTAAATAAGAAAGTTCTTGCAAACGCCAAGAGGAGGAGTTAGCATATCTTTACGTGGTTCCCTCTCAGGTGATACGGAGTGCGTGTGGGATCCATACAGAAAGGCCCACCGGAAAAATCTAGATAGAATAGCAGAGAAAACGAATAAAATTTAGGTTTACTATAGAAGTAAAGCAACAAAAAATCATGGGAACCTCTAGAACGAGAAAAGAAAAGCAAGCTTTGCGCTCTTTATAAATCGTACGTAGGTCAACCAGCTCGGAAGAGAATTCAGATTAGATATTAGAAAACCCAAATAGTTCCCGGCCGAAGCGATCACACCCACAAAAATTTCGAGCAGGAAACAAAATTCAGATTTGGGAAGTTTTCTTTTGTAACCAGAACAATTAGAGATTGGAACAGTCTTACCTGCAGCAGTTTTCAAAGCTTTCCTCTCAGTGTCCGAAGTTGTAGAAACAAAATTAGAAAAAATATATTAAATAAGTTGTCTTGTGAGTGCGGTGAAGTTCTGTGAAGTGCCGGTCAGTGTGTAATTCAAAGGTAATCCAAAGCAAAAAAATATGAGTGTATGAAGTGAAAGTGAAGTGCGGTGAACTGCAATGCTCTTTTCCCAATCTGCTTTTCGTCTTTGTACGCTATGTACAGGTATTATTTATTATTATTATTTATTATTCTTATTATTATTATTTATATTATATTTCTATATTATTAATGTAAGTTGTTGTAAGTTTTGCAAATTATTCCATTAACTGCCACCGGTCATTACCCAATTGCATTCTAAATAATTACGTATGTGTATGTATGTATTAATCATGACCTTCAGCTTCGTATTCATGTGAAATAAATTTGTGGAAGAAAGCTTCAAACGGTTTCAATTGAAGTAAGCATGAGCCAGGTTGGCTTCTCATCGCTTTAATTGCTGTAATTATTAATGGATTGTCATCTCCCAACTACGAACGGAAGGAGTTAGAAAGCAATATATTCGCTAATTTTCTCATATTTTGGTGGACAAATTTTCTCAGAAACTGCAAATGTCATGTAAACAAATGGAAGTGTATTTACATTTCTCCTTACCACTACTTAAAGCAAAAAATCAGCTGTTTTACAGAATCACTCTGTGAGGCTCTAGATATAAAAACGTGAATACTTTTTGCTCAAGAGTTTAGTAAATTATCTACCTCTACCACCTTGTGTAGTCAGAATCCACGTGTGTTCTTAAAACCGAAAATTGCTAGACCGGTAAAGGTGTTATCTGCCCGTCTGTCTTGTCAGCAGTAGTTGCCTCAACATTCGAGTTTTCTCCAAAAATGACATTAAATTGATCTGGTCAAGCTCAAGGCTCTGAGAGTTGAACTGTAATACCGCTTGTTGATGGGACCAATCAAAACGTCTTTTAGCGAAGACTGCGCGTTATGAGCTTGGGGCGGACGGCGCGCGCGGGGACGGCGCGACGATGGCGTACAAGAATGCCGCAGCTGTTGAGAGCATAACTTACACGGCGTTTGAACCCAGAACCCCCGGAAGACGATCTGCAGCACAACTGCTTTCTGTCCAGCACTGGTCAAGCGCATTCAGGCCGACAATCAATTGTTACAAAAAGATAACTAGAAATCTCATATTAAACTGCATGTCGGCCTGTTCAAAAATTGTGGGAAATGATTCTTCACTTTCCTGTTTCCAGGTGGTAACTGTTTCATTGATTTGAAAGTAATTATTGAAAAAATTCTGTCTTTTAAGTAGACAATGGAAGAACATAAAACGCCTTTATGGAAAATTTTGTGACTCTAGAGAGGTGATAATACGTTGCTTTCAATCCATAAACAATCCATCATGGCAAATACTCGTTGCCATTATAACATAACGTGTAATCGGCTATTCTGTCACAATAAATAAATAAATCATGTGTTGTACAGAACCCCACTTTAGTGAAAAAGCTACGAACTACACTCCTTCCTTTCTGAATAATATGAATGTTTTGACTCATTCATCAAGATTCACATTAATCCAACTAATTTTGCGATTACTTA
>BOPP01000149.1:1481271-1525600 GCA_017312745.1 Gryllus bimaculatus | reverse complement strand
CCCGGGGGATCACGCGGCGGGTCTGCGCCGGCGAGGGGTTTGACACCCGTCGCTCCACGCTGCGCCCGTCACCACATGCCGATCCCGCTCGCTGCTCAGCGTTTGCTTCTTTGGCTCCTCGGGATCAGTGTGGCCAGGGGGTTAAGCATTTCACACTAAATAGCCCTGCAAAAACCACTGAAACGTAAAAAAATCAAAGTTAAAAACAAAACATTATTTCGTGCTTAAAATGTTTGGATATGAATGAAAATCAAAGAGATAAGAAAAATATTATTGATATATAATATATATGATATACGGTGTGATAAACTGTATAATATACGGTGTGATATACTGTATATTTATATTTTACATTAAAATCTACATTCGTAATACATAACATATTTATTACAACTATTTACATAATAATATTCACACGCTGTATAAGTTTTGTTTAAAGAGTTTTAAACTGTGTACAAGTTACGAAAAGTAGTGTATTTGTATACACATTGTAAAAACACATATTTGTTCTACACATTGTAATGACTGAAAAGGAGTTCAGGAGAAAACCGCTAACTTGTCGACACTGGTTTTTATTGCTGTGTTGAGTTTTTTTTTCTTTCATTTCACTCTTTTCTTCTAGTCCTCAGGCACATGCACGTGAATAGGACGCAAAACAAATGCCCATAAAAAAGGAGAAAGCAGTGGATGTAAAATGTTAGTCTTTAAAATGTTTTCCTCTATAAATAAAAAGTGGTTTTATTTTTTTTGTTGTTGGTAAATTCTCTTGCGGTTGGAATTTGGAATTCATGTATCACTCACTACATGATTATAATGGAACTAATATTACGTATTTTGATTTAAAAACTTTTTTTCTCCATTATAACTTTCTCCCTCGCGGAATTTCAAGTCATTTTCCGTAACTTTGATTAAATGGAGGTATGAATCATCTTTGGTAAATCTCAGAAGTTGACACATTAAATATTTAGAATACTTGCTTTGCAATGCAGATATTATGTAGAATATTTAGCATAGCCATGAGAATGTAGTTAATATTAAAGTCCTAAATAACCTATAGACTTGATTCTTTGAACTTTCTGACAATTAAACTCTAGTCACTATTTCCAATAAATTATTCCGTCTCTTATGATCAGTAAGTTACAATTTGTGCACAAACGTCATGGTATGTAATATTCACCGTTTTCAATTCTTCAGCATAAGTATCATCATTATAAGCATGATCATCGACAGGATCGTCACTATCATCGTTGATGTCATGCTATTACGCTCACCACCATGAAAACCACAACTAACAACTCCGCAACATCCATTCTGCCAACTCCACTACTGTTACCACCACCGGTCCAACCGCAACGCAGTTCCCTCCTCCACTGCCCTCATCGCCACAACGGACGTAATATAATATCAACACGAATACCATCACCAAAACCATCCGAGAATCACCTTCATCACATTCACCCCCACTATCATCATCGTTTCATACCACCGTCGCCAAATAGCCTTCAACACGACCAGAAGCAACGTATCACCATCACCTCATCAAAGAGGCCAACGCGTTCTCGTCCGTGGGCAAACGCGTTATAAAACACTCTCCATGAAGTCGCAAGTGGTTGTGAATTGAAAGCTGCGTGAACGTTCGCATTGCTCCGCGGCACCCGAGTAGCATTTCACGCGCACAGAATTTGGCCGCGGCGCAAACATCACTCAGCGTTCGTCTGCGTCTGGCGGCCTAGAAACGTGGTCACCAACAAGTGGTTCGTCTTCCGTTGCTGATCAGTTAAAAGCAATTCGCAGAAACTCCGCGGATTAAAACTTCGGTTATAGTTTGAGGTAGCATTAAAAATGTCCATCCGGTTTGGCTGATTTTTGCTGATAGCCATATTTTCATTGTCAAATCTTAAAAGCGAGACCCTGAGGGCTTACTTTTGCAATGGCCGCCATCGGTTTTTGCCTTACCATAACTAGCGGTCTCCCAATCAGGAAACGGAGAAAGATCGTCCCGCCCCAGTGTGGTTACGATATTTTCACCAACCAGAGAGGGGGAAGTCTTCACCCGTGTCGTCAGGGGAAAAGCCCTGTGGGTAGCGTTCTTATACGAATACTTATAGGACACTTATAGGAAACGAGTACTTATAGGAAAAGCCCTGTGGGTGCCAATCTCAGGGACTAGATTCTCTAGAAGACTTCTCCACTCAGGTTGGACTCCGATTTAAACATGGTAGCACTTCGACGACAAGAGCTGGAAGGAGAAGGGGGCATTGTCAAATAATCAGGAGCTCCAATACCAAAGATTCAAATTGTTACGAAGCTGCCGATTGGATGAGAGTGGCCCCTCTCCTTCCAACTCGTGACCTTGAAGTGCCACTGTGCTTGAATCGGAGTGTAATACCGCGAGATAAAATGTCATCAATGGACGCGCGTATAAAAAGGCGTGTGCGCGTGGTTGAACGTGGGTGGCATGAGAGCCGTTGCCGACGGCGCTGGCGACAGAGCCGGCGGGCGGCGGGGGTGCGGGGCGGCGGGCGCGCGCCGGCTACACGGCGCAGGTGGCGGCGAGCGGAGACGGACACGGCGCCGACCGCTCCGCCCCCCCCCCCCCCCCCCCCCCCCCCCCCCCCCGCGCAATTGTTCTGTGCGCGGTCGCTGACGCGCGCCGCGGGCGCGCCCGTCTTGCAGACGCCGCCGCCGCCAGCGCCGACACCCCCTCCCCCCGCCACTGCCACCGCCACACCAACCCACCGTCAACAATACTCGCCCGCCACATACACCTCACAGCCACCGCTGCGAACACCGCCCAAAGCCACTCACACAATCCCCACCACCCAACATCAAACCGACGCCCGAAGCACGACAAGCCACAACCCCCACCTCAGCAAAGCATAACCCGTCGCCCCGCACCCATGACTACACAGCCACCGTCACCACTTTACAGCCACAGTCTCAGCCATCGCCAGCGCCACGACAAATGGTCTCCCCCACAAAGATAATGACACTCAGTCCCCACCTCAAAATCGATCGCCCACATGTCCATCGCTGCACAGCTACAGAAGCAAGGCTCTGCCACCGACACACCCACCACCTCCACCAACACATCCACCGCTACGGAAACCGACAAAGCCACCGCCACACAGCCCCCGCCACCGCAACCAACTGTCGCCACACAGCCTCCACCCCCGCCACAGCCACTGCCATCGCCATCCACAAAGTCTCTTCGCCACATATGCACCACCGCACCGCCACCGCCAACGACAAAGCCACCGACACAGCCACAGGTTCCACTTCCACCGACACTGTCTCAGCCACCGACACCGAAACAACAATCGACACCGACGTAGCCACCGCCGCCACCTTCGCCAACAGCACTGCCTTCAACGGCACCGTCAACTGCACTGCTATCTCCAGAGGTGCAACGGTTTGCCCTCGTGTCCATTCGGACAACACGCAGATCTCCTGCGGTGACAAACTCAGGCCGCATGCCATGAAACACCGTGCAACGGTCCAGAATGTATTTAATGAGGATCAATTTCAAAGTTAAGGTACACAATAATTCCAATTATTGAATATTTTCAATTGAATATATTTATTATAATAGTAATTAATTGAATACTATAGAGCCAAAGCCCGAAACTGGCTAATTTGCTATTTGGTCAGTAAATAATGGGATTATCCGAAGCAAATGGATAAAAGTCCAAATAACATCTTCCAAGCATCCTTGTGTGTGTATAAAGGTAAATATAAGACAAGAGGAGGAGATAAGAATAGGGAAGGAAATATCCGCCCGTATCGTATGATCTTGTCTTGGCATTCGTCTGGAATTGATCGAAGTAAGCGCGGAATACTACCGATCAGAACAGTCGGGCGCTAGAATTTCTCTCCAGTCAGCGGCTAAATTCGACTTATGTAAGTAGTACCCAGGCATCGCCCGACGTCGGAGGGAAACCATAGAGTCAAACCCTAGGTCTTTCCAAACCAAACAGAAATACTGCAGTGACAACGGTTGTTTCCCTGATCCGTCTGAGTCTGTAAGAGCTTCTCGTAATTGGGGTGCAAGCTTTCATCCCGAACTGAAATATAAACAGTTATGCCACACAAAAGGATGCGACTGCGTCGTCCGATCTATCTGATCTGCCCCCTCGTCTCGTTGTTGCATCTAGAAGTAACGTAACGTAGCCTCCTCCCGAGCACCACCGCAACGCAGTGATGGCATCTTAAAACTTTCAGACAGCCACGAGCGTATGGTCTTGGCGTATGCAACCGACATACACCCTCGCCAGGTTATAGTGTGTGGGTCACCGACAACTCTGAAGTTATTGATACAGATCACTCTAAACATACGATTCACCAACACGAGTTTGAGGTTTTCCATTATTTTCTGTTTCATAAAATGATATTTAAAATGTATGTGTGGAATTCGAAGTATTTTTATTTTTACTTTTAAACTGAAGAATTTGTTATCTTGTAGCCTTCTAAGGTTGTAAGCATGGTATTGTGTAAACTTCATTCCGTGAAAACCACAAAACAAAAGAACTGAGGTGGCATCAATGAACATGGCTACCACCTGAACGTATTGGGAATGATCCCAAGAGTACGCCATTTAAGAGTATAACCATTTCTTACAAAACATAATGTGTGCAGCTTGTTCAAACGTGTCTTTGAAGTACTTACTTCAAGATGCTGGACACAGTTCCTACCGTCTCCTGTTTAATCAACTTAAGTCTCAAGTTCTTAAGTAGTTAAGTACAGAACATTGTATTGTAATGGTTTCTTGATCTTAATAAAAAGACTCAGTAATTTTTTATAACAATTTATTTATTGTTTTATGGATAACACGCGATGTCCCTATTGTGCCATTCGCTCCGGTTTTGACGATCTATCTACCGAATGCGGTACAGTAGTCCACTTCTTAAGCCCTATTCCTGCCGCAGAGTAGCATTGTCAGTTCTCTCTCCTGCTTCTCTCGGGCGAATTTCTGGGTTCGCCGAAGGCGACCACTCGCGCCTACTCATGAGCAAAATTCATCTATAGATACGTATTAACTATTATCATTATGAACAACACACGCGAGGTGTACTATTTAACCCACGCTATCATTTCAAAAGTAATGTTTAAAACTCGCAATATGTCTCGAATTTGCTGAATTACATCAATCTGAACTAACAAATATATTACGATCCCCTAGTTAATGCAACCCTAATAAATAAACCTATAATTAAAAATATTAGCATACAAACTACATACGTTTTAGGCTCCTAAGCCGTCAGAAAAGACAAAAGAGAGATAGTTTTTACCAATGTTATTGGATGAAACTTACTGTTTGTGTAGATGCAGAGACGCTCAGTCTTCAATGAAGGATTCGACAAGAATATACAGCCAAAATGCAGATTGCTTGATTTTTCTTTTTTAACACTTCTACTTATATTAGGAAACATTTTGCATATTCAGTAAATAATAACAACAGAGACATGATTGAAAAATAGGTTATATTTTTTCTTTTTACCAAAAAACAACACAAAAGATAGATAAAATAGTCAGCGACGCAGAAGAACGAACTCGATAGAAAAATAAATGCCGTGCGTGTGCATTCCTGAACCGGCTCCCGCTAGCAATCGGGATTCGTTCAACGTGCCGTGCGCCGCTGAGTCAGCGCGCAATTTGTTCTCGTAAGAATATCGGGCCTCGCGCTGGCTGCGCGCGGCTGCGCTTGCTGCGCGGCGGTGGTAGGCTTGTAGCGAGTCGCGCGCGATTTGCGAGTTTAGCGCACTCATTACGCGCCAGTGCGCCTCCGGTCAGGGGCCTCGGGAAACGCGCGCGCCGACGCCGGCGCCGATGCGTCGCGACCCCTGGCGCGGCTCCTGGAGCTTCCCTGCAGACCCATTTAGCTCCGTGCGACTGCTGGATACACTCGCGCGTCCCCCTTCTGTCCGCCCCACTTCGGGATCGATTCACTGATGTTTAGGGATTCAACTACTGTGGTCGTCTGTCCCGTTAGTGTAGTAAATGTTGTATCCCGGAGTACAAATTGTTCCTCCCACGCAGAATACTGGGATTCGATCTACAGGTCTGCTTGCGGAGATTTTCCTCTCCAGATATCGCCACAGCCGGGAAAAGCTCTAAGCCCTCGACTGGCCTCTCCACATCTGTGTTAGTGTAATGCATGCAAGTGTAAGTGTGTGTTACCAAGGTTGAGGTTATACAGAGGGGACGGGAAGGAAAGATGGCGCGCTGTCCATGGCCCGATTGGTAGGGTACAGCTCCGGCATTTGCCTGATGTTGATCGGAGAAACCAAGAAAAACTTCCAGATCAGGCTGTAATTCTCTTAATTGCTGCTGTAATTCTCTTTCAGACTGCGGGTGAATTCCCCTTAGCTATCTAGCAAGTGTCGAGAATCTGCTATCGGTAGAGCAAGTTCTCAGTCGAAATAGCAAGTATTGAAACTCCCGGTCACAGACTCTGCAGGCGCCGGATCTCGCCATCCAGGTAGGCATGATCACTGCAACCTACCGAGCAAAAACTTGCACTATGCTTATTGGACTAATGATTACTTGAAAAGTCTGGAATCACCAGTAATGAATTAATCAGTCAACTATTAAGGCCATTAATACCGTACGTGTAGTACATGTTATAGCGAGGTAGGTGGGCATTTGCCTTAGCAACTTCAATGTGAGATCCGGCGATGACATACACATACCCCCCTCCAAGTCTCTTCTCCGAGGTTCATCCCCCCAACCAAGCTAAGCTCTAAATTCCCGACAGCTCTCCCAACATGTGTAATAGCTTAGTGTACGTAAGTGTGTGTGCGCGTGTGTACACAAGGGGAGAGGGAGCGGCAAGTATGATGAAAGAATGATCGCACGTGATCGAGTCGATGGAATTCCGGAATTGGAATTCTCCGACAATTCAGTGGAAGAATTTCACCCGGCTGTGTAGTGAGAGTCGAAAATTCGCCACTGCGCGAACACGATCTCTAGGACCTCCCACAAAGGTATTGACTAGGGCTAAGATTTCGGTACAGGGTATAACATGTACTTATGTACATTGTCCTTTTCCATAAATGTACAAAATGTGACATTGCCCTTTTACCACTCTCTTTCTCTTTCACTGGCAAAAGTGGCTCAGAGCATCAACCGATGTCACTGCAGTGCCTTTGACCGGAAGGTCCTCGGATTCGAGTCCTGGCGAAGCGGTGGTGGACATACGACACAGCTAGGTCAATCGGCTGTTCTGTTCGGTGGTTTTCCGTGGTTTGTCTGATCAACACCCGACGAACGGCGGAGGAGTACCGTATCACACGGGCCACGGACCATGCGAAATCTTTACTTCCTCTTCCTGGTCTTATCCGCATCCCTTAACTTCACACACTTACAGTCACATGCCCTATACTATCACACTAGTGGGAAGACCAGTCGGAAGCATTTCGGCCTGACCCATCTGGGGTGGTGCCTCGCTGGTGGAGCATACCCGGTTGGGGGAAACCCCGCTAGCCGACGCTAGGTTGCCGTCGGATCTCATTATCGGTAGATCATGAGTAGAAAAACTCAGTAACAGTAATCTCTCGCAGAAAAACATGCACTACACTTACGTGACTAATGACTTCAGCAGTTGAAATACCCGAGATCTTTAATCAACCACTCATTTAAAGCTACTCAATTTTGTGCTCCTCTTCATTCTGCATCCTTCACTCTTCTCCTTCCGTCTCCATTCTCCGCCTCTTTCCAGTTTCCACCCCTCGCAATTGTCCAATGCTCTCCGTTTTGCGATCCTCTGCGCTACTTCTCATTTCCCTTTTAACGCTTCAACGGCCTTTTGCTGGTAATCCCGTTATTATTTCCTCCACGCCTCCGAACAGCAATTAATTTTGCTGCACATTCACTCAGTTATTTTTGGCTCTTAGTGCAAGAGTTTTCTCATCACGACTCCTACTCCCGCTACTCTTACAGATCAACAATGATTCTATTAAATTATCACATATTCTCATCCATATCCACTGATCTCCGCTAAACGTATGCCAAAATTCTCAAAAAAAAGTCGTTGCTCTCGGTCATAACAAGAAACATTCTCTTTTATTTACATCTTCTCATTGCCCCTTATTGCTCAATTCTAATAACTTCGTACCTCCCGTCTGCCTTCTCTCATGTATTATTATTCCGTCCGTATTCCATATGTGTTATTATTCCGTGCAGCCCTCAAGCCTTTACGAAAACAGTACGCGCTTTCCGCTGATCCACACTAGTCTTCCCTTTCTTCCAAATAGCTTTTCCTTCTCGAACGCCCTTCTGCCACGCAGCGCACCGCTCCCGTCAATCGCTTCCTGCCACCGCCAGTTGCGTCTTCCCATTGGATCTGAGCCATTAGTCACGCTACCTTCTCCACTCACCACTTACTGGGACGGTCGGCGCTTGTACCGCCATCTCAGCGGGGAGGGCAAGAATGCCACAGCTGACGCCGTCTGATCAACGTCAGTTTAATGGACCTTGCTGACGTCACGTGCTTCCGACATCACCACAGTCCGCGGCTAACCGGCGCCTGTGCCATCATCCTGCTCAGGACAGCTTTTACCCATTTACCTTACCTTTACCCCGACTTTACTGATCCACTTTACACCTACCCCCTTACAAAAAGAACTGTGCGTAAATAATTGTAATAATTCCGTTCATTTCAATTACACCAAATGTTTTTATTTGCAACAAAGTAAATGCTTCAGACTGAGCGAAGTGGCTCAGTACGTAGCGCTCTGACTTAAAAACACCACGATCACCTGTCACTTCCCACCACCTGCTATTAATTCTTTCTCCCCTGATCATCACCCTAACACATAATTTCTTGAAAAAAGCAGGAGGTCTTTGCTCTTAATGCCATCATAGTTGACTAATAATAATAATAATAATAATAATAATAATGATAATAATAATAATAATAATAATAATAATAATAATAATAATAATAATAATAATAATAATAAATTCAAACTTTAGGTTGTACAATGACCGAGAAATTATCACGGAAAAATACTTTATTATAAAGGACCAGACAACTTTTATACGAAAACGACCAAAGATTGGCTACGTCATTAACATCACTGTTCCACAAACAGCAAATCTTCAAGCAGCACATTAAAAAAAATAACAAAGTACACGGAACTAGCAACAAAAGTCAAGAGCCTATGGCATCTCCAAAAACTTCATATTGTTCCTCTAGTCATTTCGTGCACAGGATTTATAACAAATCACATCTATAAAATCTGGATCTTATTCAAATGTCAAAATATACGATCCAACTGATGCTAAAATTTATGTTAAACCTATGTATGATTATGTGAAATCACCTAAATTGCAACAACAACAACAATAATAATAATAATAATAATAATAATAATAATAATAATAATAATAATAATAATAATAAAAACTAACTCTAATGAAATGAGATCATTTGCGTGATTTCAAGAATTTTCGAACTAGACATAATACGATACCCGTTAAAAAAAGTCACTGAAATAGCTGTCACTCTTCACTCCTTATCGAGCACCCTACAGTCACCTTCCCTGTTTCCACTCCCGCCCGCGCCTCCGATGCCTCCTCCGGCAACTCCAGGACCTCCACCGTCCTCCACCGTCTCTTTTACAGCCACCAGAGGTGTACACCCCCTCAGAGAGAGAATTCTAGCGCCAGCTGCTCTGAGCGGTACTTTTCCGTGGTTGCTCCGATCAACATCAGGCGAATGCCGGAGCAGTTCTCTAACAAATGAGCCAGGGACCTCACGCGATCTTTCCTTCCTCTTCCTTGTCCTATCCTCACCCCTTACACACACTTACAATAGTATGCACTATAATACCGCACATGCCGGGAGGCCACTCAGGAGTTTAGAGCTTGTCCGGGCTGGGGCGTGCTCCGCTGGTGGAAGATACGTGGTTGAGGAAAGCCCCTTTAGCCAACTGTAGGTCGGCGCCGGAGCTCACCATCCGCAGGCCAAGATCAACGCCAAATATGGAGTAGAAACACGCACTACACTTACGGGAGCAATGACTTGATTGGTTGACGCGCCAGGAGACACTAATCAATCAAAATCTTTATTTATATTACCATTCCTCCTTCGCCAGTACAAGTCCCCTCCAATAGCACTTGCACCTCCGCCTTCGCGGTCACCTCCATTATTGCCTCACCGTTGCATTGCACGCCCGCCTCCACAGTACCCCTGCCGCTGCCTCCGCCGCCTGATGGACGCGCGGCGTTCGGCCGTTCGTTGGCAGGGAGCGTGTGGCCGCCGCGGCGCGGCGCGGGGCGGTATCCAATTGCGGCGAGCGCAGCGGTCGTCGTTGGTCACCTGCACCCGCCACGCAAAGCCCCACGCGCAGCTCCCGGAACGCAGCCCCCTCCGCCCAGGGAGACAACACCCCCTCGCAATCAGGCCTCTTTCCTTCATGCATTGAGCGACTGCAGTCTGGTTTCGTTTCTGGACGTAACTGGATGTAGCTTCACTGTGCCCATGTTTTGTTGGGCTCTCCTTTTGCTTTGAGCGATACGAGTAGAGCAGGGGATGTGAAACTATTTTTTAAACAATGCAAAAAAATCCAATCAGCAGTTTTTTTACCGATACAAATAACTTTTTTTAAAATATGGACGGAAAGAATCTCGAATCTCTCGCTCTTTTCATTTAATTTTTATTATTTTTACTTTATTGCACTTACTAACGTCAGAGGAGAAAGTATGGTAATTGTAGGCAAAAATGGCGAGTTTTGAAACCAAAAACTCTTACTGCTCAAAGGAAAAGTGGATAAATCCAGTTGCTAAATATAGAAAAAATTCCTCTAACACGTGGAGTGGCCAGAATCCATGTTTCGTGGGTCCTTCATACCGGAAAATCTACTGACAGCAAAACGTCTGTCTGTCTATGCACAAAGCAAGCGCAAAATCTTTTGATCCAATTTTCTCCAATACTGATATCCCCTAATAAATCCGCTGCTGATGTCCCTACCCCTGAAATTTGAAACCCATATTTTAATTTTGAAGGGTACTTTTCGTAATGTCCCTCGGACATTTTCAAAAGTTTTAAAAATATGGTTCGTAATTTTTTCTTTACATTTCTTATAAGAGTAGAGTAAAATACATCTATAAAGGTAACATTGGTCCAATTAGCAGGTTTAACTGAATTTTCGAAAATTTCCAAATTTTTTGGGCGTCTTCTTACAACTACAAAATTGAAGATAGATATTTTTCCTTCAAATAAAATTTGTTCTCCGCAGTGAGTTCTTTCATTAAGTAGTTTTAGTAGTAGTAATTTTAGTAGTTTTCGCGCAATATTGCGAGCAATAAGTGCACTATTAAACAATTACAAAAGCTATATGTTTTCAAAATGACTTCAACTTTTTTCTTCACACTTTTCGAACGAATAGTGCTATTTGCATACTTTAAAAACTTTCGAAAACTCAAAACTGTGAAAAATAACTTCAAATTTCGAATTTTCAGTAGTCTACTTTTTTAAAAACAGATTCAAATTTTTCGAAGAAAAATGCCATTTAGGAGACGTTTTTACTGTTTTTTAATATTTATAAAACAATATTTCCGGCCTATAATTAGGAAAACGAAAAATTGAAAAAATGTATTTTGAGCGGCCATGGATGGCAGCTGGCAAGAATGTGTGGCCAGTCCAAGAAGCTAGCCGAGACCAAAGGAAATAGAAATTTATACGGGAAACTTTGTACCATTTTATAGGT
Organism: Gryllus bimaculatus; assembly: GCA_017312745.1. NCBI lineage: Eukaryota > Metazoa > Arthropoda > Insecta > Orthoptera > Gryllidae > Gryllus > Gryllus bimaculatus. The sequence goes on along the minus strand of BOPP01000149.1, from coordinate 1,513,889 downwards.
AAATGAGGGGAAGGGATTCTGGAGCTCTAGAACACGCGCGCAGATGGTACGTTTCTCCCGCATACGCATCACATAATTTTCAGTGCTCTTTGAGTAAATAACTCAAACATTATGATCCAGATATTACAGAAGGTTGTGTCCATGAAATTCCCCAAACTCTCTGTACTCAGAATTAACTATATTGCACTATACTCTGTTGAGTTGTGATGAAATTTCGGATAGGAGAAAGATTGAAAAACAAAATATAATTGACTCTTAAAAACTCAATGTGCCATACGAGATGTCAATGCGGATATATCGCACAACAAATAAATAAGTAAAATGTAAGTGGAGTCAATAAATAAATATGAAGATGGCTCTGCCAGTTGTATAAAAACTAAAACAATTAGGAAGAGACGAAGAACGGAAAATTACACGATTAAAGTCATTCTCTTCAAATACCTGTAAGTCCAATTTTTTTATTTTGTCAGAATACTTATGGGTATTCTGATCTGTAACATTTTAAAATCAACGTTCAATATAAATTGAAAAATATATTGAATGAAAATAGACAGGACCTAAGCTTTACATGGTCCGCAATATGATACCCCGGTGTAATCACTATTTGGGGTATTTTATATTTATATTTCGAGGTTTGGAGGTTCTAAGACCACTGAGTCTCATTGGTAACGTTATAATAAGTAAATTAGTGCGATTATGATGAAATCGAAAAATTGTGAAGTGAGAGATGGCGGATCGAGGGAACCCCAAAAACCTGCTGTCAGCTTCCTTTGTCCACTAGAGATTCTGTATGGATTTGTCGGGGTTTAATATCCTCTGACAGGGAGACCCTAGTGTTCGAGTCTCGAAGGAGGCAGGATTTTCGACGCTAGCTTGTCAGAGTCGCTACGCCGAGATCAGTGGCTGTCTGGAGGAGAATTCTAGATTCAGCTGATGTGATCAGTAGTTTTTCGTGTTTTGTCCGATCAATATCAGACGATTCCTCGAGCAGTACCCCAAAAAACGGGCCACGAACTGCGCGCTCGCGAACTTACATACACTACCTCACATGGTGGGAGATCTGACTTGATCCACGAGAATGTCTCGGCTGGGCCGGTGCTCCATTGGAAGAAATACCTGGAGGATATTCCTCACAATCGGTGACAAATCTCAGCATCCAATTGGGACGGAATCATCGCCCTCTCCTAGATTAAAACACTCATTACTCACATGGGAATAATGACCTTAGCTATAATTTTAAAAAATCGTATGTATTATTTCTTTTTCTTCAAAAACCTTTTGTAACATTTCGTAGTACTTACTAACGTCTTGCTGAATTAAACTCGTTATTTCCAATCGTCACTTCCTAAGCCAAATAGAGGTAATTTCTACTATATTTGGGTACAATCTTGTCGAGTATCCAAATGTAATCTCTTGATATGTTTCTGATTAACTTAAAATTTACCTCTTACTTGATGTTAAAAAGAACTCTATTATAAATGCTGTGAGAGTGTTCGCCTCCCATTAACTGCCTTCTCTCTTCTACTTCACTCCTTTCGCACTAGTGGGAAACCCCATCCCCTAATCGCGAAGTAGTAGTTCGTTGAATGCCCTGCTATTTATTACGTACTGTATTAAACTTTTCAAAGTTGTCATGCGGAAAGAAGGCCCAGTGACCTGAGTCTCACCACCAATAAAGACATTTACTTTGCAGTTGGTGGACACCGGAAACATCAATCATTCAATCCAAGCTTAACATTGTATTGGATCATTATATCAGGAAAAAGAGAATACGTGAGGAGGGCATTCCTCCCCCCTCCACTACTGTTCTGCGTACGAGGTATATCGTGGTCTGCGCGTAACAGACTCGTCTGCCCGCGGCGGCGCGGCGCCGGCGCGGCGCGGCGTGGCGTGGCGTGCCATCCTCTGCCGCCCCGCGACAATACAATGGCGTGTAGCGGCGCTCGCTGCCATCTGCGGCGGATCGCTCGGCGCCCGTTGTTAGGGCCGGCGCGCCATATTTGTCGGCATCCGGCGGGAAGCGTTATTTATTCAGCATTACCTGGTAACTTCTTCAGCGCCGCCGCCGCCGCTGCCGCCGCCGCCGCCGGCCGAAGTAATCACGTGCCCCGTGCGCGACCACGGCCGCTCGCAATGGCAGACGTTGTGTTTCTCTAGGAAGTACTCGCGGTGAAGAAAATATCTATTTACGTATAAAGGTCGTAATACTAGGGTATGAGGGGAAAGTGGTTCATTTTCTGAAGAGGAACGAACAGGAATTGTGGCTAAGAAAGGAAACAAATATAATTATTTTGTCTTGCATAATTATTTGTGTGGCACAGTACATCAACCGATATCACTGCAGTGCTTCTGATCGGGAGGTCCGTGGTTCGAGGGCTGTCAATGGCAAGATTTTGGCGCGCGGCGGTGATGTAACGGCTAGCCTATTGAACTGGTATACCCAAGTTTGCTGGTTCAAGCTTCGGAGGGGAAGTAAAGCCGGGTGGCCCATGCTAGTAGATTTACTTGCATGTAAAAGATCCTCGAAACTAAATGACGCCTCTGAGCTAAATTCAACATCACCTGTTTCTCGTCCAAGAAATACCTATTTCCTCTGCTAGCTGGTGAAAGGAGCGTAGCGAAATTTGCGTGGTCAGACAGAAGAGCGGGCCTGATGGCCCGAGTCCCGCCACGTAAAATAAGGCATTCAATTCAATTCAAGATTTTGGACACTAGCTTGTCAGCTAGGTCGAATTCAGTCTCTGTCTGGAAGTGATGATCTGATCGGCAATTTTCAGGGGTTTCTCCGATCAACACCAGGTGAATGCCGAAGCAGTTCCTTAACAATCGGATCACGGACCGCGCATGATCTTTCCTTTCCTTCTTTGTCCTCACCCGTTACACACACACCGTACGTGCACTACACTACCACACATACCGGGAGACCGGTCGGGAGCTTAGAACTTGTCCCGGCTGTCGCGGTGTCCCGCTGCACTATGATATCCGAGGACCATTTTTCTGGCCATAATTAATAACTGTAAATTGTGGAGAATGTATTAAGTGTTAATGCATCTCATGCATTGAAAGAATAGAACAATACACACAATTCTGCAGAAAAAAGTACAAAATATGTATATTTTTTAATTAAAATGTTGAGTTAAACATGTCATCTTACCTATCTAAATCACTATCACAAATTCATCTAAATATACTGCATCCAATAATCTACTGGAATTAAACTATCTTTCAAAATAATTTTATGATTCTCGAAATCATCTTTGCAGCTTCTTGTTTTTCTACTACTACTTCACTGTAATTTCTAGTTTTCTTTGTTCTCTATCAGAATAGCTTTTATCTCAGAAGGACCATTTAATTGGTTTGGTGTCTCAACCTATTTTCTAAATTAATGCTAGAAATCACAATATCTGAAGCGTCGATTGCTTTATTAAAAATATACTCTGAATTATTCTGCCGGTCACTATTCTTGCTCGTTGCTGTAAATCATATTTGTATATTTCATTTCATACTTATGATCTCTCTTCTCCAAAATAACCTAATGGTAATCCTGTATTTTTAAATGACATTTTGTGTTTGCAAATGGAGTGGTATCAGAGCGGTTGAAAACAAAGCATAAGAATGATTGCATGGTATATCGAATTTTTGCGTGTACTCGTACATTGGTAAGCCCAAAATGTCTTCAAAAGTATAACTACCAATAATTTCCGAATTAATAATGTTAACATATATCATACAGTCCACAAGGTGAATGACTTCTTCGAAAACTAATCGTTTCGATACGTGCTCCAAAATATTTTGTAAAACAAGTTCCGCAACGAATGTCGTTGTCAAGTAACGGTCTATATCCACATATGCATTTGCAATTCCAAATCTACTTCTAGTCTATACTGTGTTTGTGTTTCAAATATTGTTTCTTTCTAATATTATTCTCTAAAGTAAATTACTTCTACACTCAAATATTGATGATTACTTCAATTATTAAATTAAGCTCCAGCACGTCAAGTGTGTCCAAAACACTTTTTCTCTGGAAACAGACTCCCCTCACTTTTTAGTCTGTTTATCGTCTATATTCATTTTAAACTATTGTTTTCTCGTTTTCTGTCGTGATGCGCTGCAATACGTGACTTTGCACAATCAAACCAGGCACTTTTCGTGTGAGCACTGGAAAGGCTTCCGCCCTTTTGTCCTAATTGATCTTTCCCAAAAAAGGAGGCAATGTATATCAGATGATGAAAACGATGGCATTGATTTTATCTTGATGAAGTTAGACTTGAGGCAAAACAAACTTTATCTGAAAAAATATTCTCGACGTTTTTCTTTATACCACCTTTTTTCAAAATTTTAATACAAATGGCAAATTTTGTACAGAATTTTCTATTAATTCAATGAATTGGCTTTATTTTTCTTATTAGTAATCACATAGTTGTTAATTAGCGTAATTTGCCCATTTCTATCACGAACTGTACGCCAAAAATCGAATAAGTCTTCATTCTGAAACGATGGATTCCTAAAGAAAAAACAATAACTTTGTTGCAGCTGGAACTTCTTGGAACAAGATTAATAAGAACCTACTCACAGAATAAACTCTACCCCAATACCGCCAAACCCCTCTAATTTGTTAAAAGTCAATTCAAATTTTGAAGTTATTGTCAATGGAACTAAAATTTACATCAACGGATAAAGTGGCAATTTTTAGGAACAGTGAGTGAAAACAGACAACTTTGGAGTGTTTACTTCACATTACGGTGTCCAGAGAGTTAATTTATGAGAGTCGAAAATAATTTTTTGTGGTCACAGAGATCATAGTGCTCTGGTGGGAGATACCTGGTTGCGGGAAACCGCGCTAGCCGACGGTAGGTCGTCGCCGGATCTTGCCATTCAGCGATGGAAAGATCCCTGTCACCTCCCGAGGGAAACATGCACTACATTTACGGTACCAATAACTTCTCGTTGACTTGCTCGGATCGGTAAGGACAAATCAATCAACCATCGTAAAATCCCAAAATGTACATCCAATAATATATACGTACAGACATTGTGCACAATTCAAAATATAGTTCAAAAAGTACAATAACAATTGTAAAAAATCGTAGTAAAAATTGTGCAGTAATGAACGTCATAATTGATTGCTCGTAATGAAGTGCAATGTCAGTTGCTTTATTGAATCACTCTCGTAATTGAGTCTGAAGAACCTGCAGCCCATCCGCACCTGAAGAGCCGACAGATTCCTGAAATGCTCCCACGGGCGTGGGCGCCTTCACGTCCACGAGGCAAGTGCCCTTCGACGAAAGGCACGGCGTCGTATATGGCAGGCAACGCGCCGCCTCTACCAGCTTCCTCGACGCGGACAAGTAGACAACGCTCGTGCCATTATTGTAGATTACGGCGGTGGAAGGAAAATCAGCCTTAGCTACGCCCAAAATGGTGGCGGAGATGGATACCGAAATTTTTTATTTTGGTGGAAGAGGCGTATCTTCAAACTAATGTGCATGTGATAGTATTAGGTATGTAGATGAACATTTCTGACCCCAAGCTCTCAAAGATATATTTATGAGAATGACGAAAACGTCAAGAATACGTTAGATCAATGCAATAATTGTTTACAGTTCCTGTTGTCGTTGCTGTTGGCTAGTAATATATTGATTGACTATTGTAGTGTTATATTAAATATTACTTATGTACTGTATGCATAGCGGGTCTGGCAATACCAGTGTCTGCAATAGTTAATGAGTGAAAGTCCACAAAAATATGGAACTGGTTGCATTTATACCGATATCATGACCGCCCAGGCAAATAGACATACGCAGAACTAACCTCATCAGACGGCATGTATAGAATTGAGATAATGGTATTGAGTGTGGTATTGCAAACAAAAATTATCTTCACTGAAAACTGTGATGACGATGAATAATGTGGTAGTGCTAATGGAAAATGTAGAACATTTTGAAAGTGTTGAAAATGGGGTTTGTAGAAGTGCTGACGTAATGTTGGAAAAAATAATACAATGAGTTGCGTGTAATATTTCTGAGGGAGGTGACAAGACTGATGAGTAAGAAACTTAAGAAGGAAATGTTGTTTAGTGATTATGGATGCCATAGCGATGGTCACAATGTTAAAATTGGGTGTTCTGTACTGTCATATGATGTATATCATGGATCCAATGTGGCCATGTTGATAATACGATTATATAATATTTGAGTGTTTTCTTATAGAGATTAAACCTGCAGTGAAGCAGTGCCATCATTGGTTCTGATTGAAGATTGACATTTTCGTTCAAACTACGAATGTTGGCGTCTTTCTGGTGGCAGATGCAAGTTGTGAGTTCCATAAGATGAATGCTATCGTTCTAGAAGATGGTATATTGCGTCATTAACGTGCGTCATTAAAGAGGCTATCCATTATGCTGTCGTGACGTGACAGTACTATTAATATCGTCAGCGATAGTGTCATGGACATGTGCTGACGGACCTGATGTTTCATCTAACGCCTAACTGGATGTTGGTTTTGGCTCCTATTTTGGTAGTAAATTCCTCAATTGTGTTGTCATGTGAGTAAGTGTGGCGATGAGCTCCCTGATCGGGGTAAAATTGCGTGGCAGTAGGTGTTTATGGACTTGAAACATTGGGTTCCTTGATTATAACATAGTGTTGTCACGATAGTGGTATTGCTTTCTACTACAATTTTAGCGCCATACTGGAAGTTCGTTGTGTTCGGAAGTTCGAAGATCCAAGCTCGAAAATCTCACAGGCTACACTCAATGTACAGCGATGTACGAAGCCACTGCGTCAGGTGCAGTGGTTCCGATTGCAGCGCCAGCGAAAGACTATGAGTCCGCGTCTAAGGTAGCGTCTGATGGTGTTTTGAGAGTGAGTGTCGTGGTATTGATGGATACGACGGTGTTATTTTATGGTAGGTTGTTTTTGATAGATACCATGGGAATGTTACTGTAGTCGTTGACACGGTGATAGTGTGGCCTAGTAGTGGAGAATGCCTTGGTAGTTATGATATGAAGGTGACTGGCGGTGGGTGATGGTTAATTAGGGGTGGTTATTCTGGTGTTGGTAGGGACCGGACAGTTGCCCTTGCGTTGGGTGTTAAACTAGCTGCAACGGCCTTAGCCTTCATTATGAGGTCTTGCATGTAGCGCTTGGATGAAATAGCCACGGCCTTGATGCGATAGGGGTAGTGAGTTCCATCAAGTGCAGCGAATGAAATGGGATCCTCCGCTATCAATTGCGATAAAGCTCACCTCGCACTCCTGATGGCAGCACTTGCGTGTACATCGGCTGCCTAATGATTTGGAAAAGACAAAAGACTGATATTTACTGCTAAGCAACTGCTGACAACTAGATTCGGGTTATGTCCATGCACTCAATTCTCCAATGCGTTCGCTTACAATTTGCACATTAGTAAATTATTTCATCCCTATTTCTTGTCATCACCCTACATGATGTTCTTTCCCAACCTGTCACACTTGTCCCTTCTTAGAGTAACTATTTTATAGAGGTGGGTTCTATAGTAGCGCTGTCTTCAATGGTGGTGTTGGTTACGGGTACTATCGTGATAGGTGCACCAACTGGATTCTAAAGCAGCTGGTTAGCATCTAGTGGGGTGCCAGGGATTTTTGTGTGAACTAGTAATTTGGGGTGACGGGCGCTCTAGAGTTGATAGGAGCTGTGGGAGAGGTGAGTTCTCTGGTAGGGTGTCTTCAATGATAGTGGTAGATGCTTTGGAAGAAACGAGTAGTATGCTTATGGTAGGCGCCCTCGTGTAAGTTCAACGACGACATCCTGATGGTCGTTCGGGTTGCTGCGACACTTTTGTTATGGCCTCTAGATGCAGAAGTCTCTGAAGAGAGTTTCGTTTGAGTCGATGGAAGAGCGAGAGCGGGAGGTGGGACGCACCTCGCTGTCTGCGCGGCGTCGTCGCCCGCAGCCCTGCCCCTGCGCCTGCGAGCGTGTCGCGCGGCGGGGCGTGTGCTGGCCGGTCGGGCGGCGGGGCCGGATTCCGCGCCTGCTGCACCGTCTAATGGCGTTTTGTTCCAGAGTATTTAAGGCGCGGGGCGCGCAGTTGCTCAGCCGCGTGGCGCTGGGATGCGCTGCGCGCGGGGTTGCAGACGCCGCCGCCTGCGCGTGCTGTGCCGGCGCGCAGGCATCCGCGCGCGGGGCTTCCTGGGTAATACGTTGCGCTCGGCCCCTCGGGCGCGCAGAGCGGCGCCTGACGATCATGAGCCGCGCGGGGTCTTGCGTAGTCTTATATGGGAATGCACGGAATGTTTCCACGAGGAATGGCGGTCCTAATTAATGGGATCTCACCATTCATTAATTTATTTATTCGTTGGGTCTCCATTGAGTGGCACATGCACATTACCTTCTGTAGTGCAATTCCAGGTTCGATTACCGGTCGGGGCAAAAATAGAGATGAACTTTTGAATATAACCGATTAAGTTCTCTGTGCCGTAACTACCTGTGCTAGTTACGGTGATGGAAACACTTCACGCATGCCATATGTCTTCCCCCTTCTTACCCCTCAAGTATCCGGACTCTGACACCTGGTGAGATGAATCTGTCTTGAGAATGCCAAATGTATGCAAATATATTTATTGCATAAGGGGCCCCTATTTATTGTTTAAGGGTATGTTACATATCAGTGATTGCACTATAATAGCAATTTGGAATATTCTCTCTTGCTAACGGAGTGTTTTTGAGAAGCATAAATGGAGGGAGTTATGGTCTGAAGAGATTGATACCCATTTTTGTTTATTTTGGACATTCACGATCTCTGCTACATTATAGACATCACAACAACTAACATTATTGAACCGCAGAAATCATTATCTATACCGGTAAAGCTGACAATTGCGGAAATGAAGATAGATAATTGCTGAAATGAGGGGCTGAAGGAACTGGAGTAAGCCGAGAAACCTGCCGAGAGCCCGCGTTGTCCACCACAAATTACTCGTGGATTATTCAGAAATCGATATCGGGCTCCACCGGTGAAAAGTGAATGCGCTACCCACTATTAGAGAGGCATTCTTAGACGAGTACATATTTTTTTCTCTCTATACACAATTTTCCTCATTGCAATATTGGAAAACCGTTTCAGTATATACTGTATAATTTTTACATAATAGAGATATTTATTATTTTAAATATGAATATTGAATTAAATCTTATTTTAATTCATCCTATTTATGAAATAAAGTACTAAAATGTGTGTGTGAGTGAGTGTGTGTTGGGAGAGAGGCGAGAGCAAGCGAGAGGAATGAAGGTTCGCATGCTGTTCGTGGCCCGTTTGTTAGGGTACATTTCCGGAATTTGCGTGTCATTGGTCGAGAAACATACGGAAAATTACCAATTAGAGCAGCCGGATGCTACAATTCTTCTGTAGACAACTATTATCTATTACTACTTATTTAGCTTGTGTGCCACTGTCGGGACTCAACGTGGCGTCTATCTTCAAGGATGAAGGGAGAAGAATAAGTAGATAAACCACTTCGGCTATAGGAAACATCCTACAGCACATAACTGTTAAATCTAGAGTTTGACCAAAATCTGCCCTATCTTGTTACTTCCCTAAGCATATATAGGAACAAAGAGCCACTTTCCCCAAACTCGATGATTAATTGAATAGTTATTAGTCATTCCTGACCCGTCAACTGCTAAGGTCGTTAGTTCCATAAATGTAGTGCATGTTTTCTCTCGAGAGGTGGCGGTGATTTTTCTCCATTGGTTGGCGAGATTCGGTGCCGACTTACTTTCAACTACCAGGCGTTTTCCCAACCAGGAATCTCCTGCCAGTGGGGCACCACTCTAGCCAGCTCTAAGCTTCTTACCGGCTCCGCTCAGTAGTGTCGTGGGTGTATGGCGCCGACCGTGGGCCGTTTGTTACAGTACTGCTCCGGCATTCGCCTGGAGTTCATTGGCGAAACCACAGAAAACTATCGATCACAGCAGCCGGCAGATTCTCGTCCGACGTTTTCGACCTAGCTGACACGCTGGTGTCGAAAGTGAGGCCACCTTCGGGACTCGAACCTAGAACCTCCTGGGCAGAGACACGGTAGTGGCATCCGTTGATGCCCTAAGCCACCTCTTCCCGTACCAAAAACGAAATATTTTTTTCGACAAGAAAAAAAACGAGAGATTTTCTAACGAGATGCTTTCTATGGCTTACCTTGTCACTGCACCACGCCCTTCCATTCTAATTTGGGCTATGAAGACATTGCGCGACCTAAACATTCCCCTTCACTGGTGTGACGGCAACAGGTGCGCGCGAGCGCCCGTACATCGCGCGTCGTCCCACGCGTTCACCTGCCGCGTCGCGGCGCCGCAAATGGCCTGGGCAGGGCTGGGCGGAGCTGGGCGGAGCTGGGCGAAGGAGGCGGCCAGCCGCGAACCAGCGACCGCTCCGCGCCGTCCGCCGCCGCCGCCGGACTTTACAGCTCTCATAAAGTAATGAAGACATTTACGTTCTCCATAAACAATAACCAATAAAAAGCGCCATCAAACCTCCCCTGTTTAATTGCGCGCGCGCCACAGCCACGATTTACGGCGCGGGGGCATTCGCGGCGACGGAGGCGCGCCGGCGTCGGAATCGGCGGTTCGCGTTCGATTCCAGGCGGTGCTGCGGTCGGGGAAGAAACCGCAATGCTTCGCCAGTTGTGGAAAACGTGCAACTTCAATTAGGAGCGACGGCAATCGGCAAACGTGCAGAATATGATTTGTTGATTAATGGTTCCTGGCGCGTAAACTGCTAAGGCCATTAGTCCCGTAAGTGTACTGTATGTTTTATCCCGGAAGGTGGCGGGGATCTTGCGCCGATAGAAGGCGAGATCCGGTACCGACCTAGTGCTCGCGGGGTCCCCAACCAGGTATCTCCCACCAACGAGGCTCAAGCCGGGATTAGCTCTCACCTACCGACTGGATTCCCTTCAAGTGTGGTAGTGTAGTGTATGGACGTTGAAGTGAATGTAAGTATGGGTAGGGATAAAGTGATAAGAAAGAGAAAGAGAAGATCGAGCGTGGTACGTGGCCCGTTTATTAGGGTACTACTTCAGCATTCGCCTGTTGATCATCGGGAATTGCCGAGCGGAGCAGCCGCCGCTAGAAGTCTCCTCCAGACAGCGGCTAAATTCGACCAAGCTATGTAGCCAGTATCGAAAATCCTGTCAAAGTCGGGATTCAAAATCTAGGACCTCCCGGTCAAAGGCACTGCAGTGACATCAGTTGATGCCCTCGTCTCCAGATACCCTACGGTATACTGCATCATAGGGGCATACATACAGGAGGGGGCGCGGTATCCCTTAACATTTTCAAGGAGGTTCCCTAGCTGTACATTGTAAAACATTGTATTGCTTAAATAGTTTCAATGTTCTATTTTCCGCTGCTTAAACTGACAATAAGAATTTTGTAAATTATTTTATTAGTTTTTTTTATTTTACAGGAAAGGCTGGTGTCACAAGCGACCACCATTATTCTATGGAGCAATTTAAAACTATAATAAACATATAATAATTAATTTCAATAAGTTTAACAATACATCTAGTAAATTTGGAAATATACTTTGTCCTCGCATGTCATAAAAGACGGTTAAGCGAATGACGCAGGTTTCATTGCCGATAAAATCCTTGATTTTTCACGACAGTGAAAAAGGCAATTTTAAATATTTTAAAACATTTTTTCCTCAAAAACAGCTACAAAGTTTTTCTTTAAACGTTCTTCCAGGAACTGACAAAACATGTGCTATTCTCATTTCCAAACATTCTCGCTATAGGCGATCACTGTATTTTCGAAAATTGCAAACAATTTCAAAGCTTTGCAAAATTGCAAAATTTCAAAGCTACAGAAATTGAAGTTAGATATTTTTCTTAAATAACACCTATTCTTTAAACACGTTATTTACAATATTTTGGAACATCGAAAATTTTCCTCGTGGTTTGTGCTTGAAACTAAAGCAATTTGTAGAAGACATTTTCACAAATAACGATTTGTTTCTCGTGTTCATCAAATTATAGTAAAAAGGTGTTGCTTGTACAATTTCCACCAAATTCCATATATTTTTGAAAACTGCAAATTGGTTAAAATTTCAAAACTACAAAAGACTAAGACCGATATTTTTGTCGTAAATAAAATATGTTGTAAAAAAATCAGATATTAAAAAATGTCATGTATAGGTTATTTGTTTGGTGGATTTTTTTGAAAAAGCGAATAGTTTTTGCGTAAATGTCTGCATGAACTTAATGTAACTTAGAAAAAGCATTTCAAAAGCTGCTATATTTTTTACAAGTGAGCTTAAAATAATGGCACAGGTATCATCATTCTCGTTGATATCTCTTAATTTTCGAAAATTGCTTGTTGGAAAGGCGAGGATTTTCAAGCGTCGTCCTAAGCAAGCCTATTGCTCCCCCTGAAATACCTCCTTGTGAAAGGAGCGTAGCGAAATTTGCGTGGTCAGAAGGAAGAGTAGGCCTCATGGCCTGAGTCCCGCCACGTAAAATAGGGTATTAATTCAATTCAATATTTTGGTGTGCCAGAGCGACTGCCTGTTGTACCATAATGCTCATGGCGACGGTCGATGGACGCTCGAGTTCGGCGTTGGAGAAGAAAAGTCTTTTTGCTGGTTGAAAACTCTTCGCAGGTACATGTAGTAATATAATATTGCGGAGACGTTAGAAATAATGTGAGAGAGAATGTGCTATTGTACCACCTCTAGTTGAAAATATTGTTAAATGTTGGTTCTGTTTTAAAGAGAAGTTTGGGAAGTATTTTGCCGGAATTTTTCTTTTTTTGTTGATTTTACTATATTGTTAAATATAATTTTATATCTATTAGTAGTGCACCCCTTATATGGAATAGAAAAACCCACAAATGTAGATTTGCGATGTGTCTTGATTCCTTTAATAATATTGTTAGGTCGGAAAGATAGAAGAAGAGTAAAATCATTTCATGCTCGCATCTTAGAAGAGTGATTATACCTCTCTAAGAATGTTGGCCGCAGAGAATAAGAAAAAACTCGTCTGACTCATCTCAACATCCCTTACCCCGGGGTTGGCGAAATTTGAGTTCAGGGTCAACGCGCGACACGGAGCAGGGAAGCGTGGCGCTCTTCACCACATCCCTGCAGTGCGACTAGCTAGGGGTCGACAAGAGGGTTGATTAGCGATTGCTGGTGCGTCAACAGCTAAGGTCATTAATCCCGTAAGTGAAGTGGATATTGTTACCCCAGGAAGTGGTATTGATGTTCACCCTTGAATGATGAGATCCGTCGCCGACCTATGTAGGCTCGTGTTTGTTTTTTCTCCTACCAGCTATCTCCCACCAGCAGGACACCGGTCCAACCGGGACAAGCTCTAAGCTTCCGAATGATCTCCCAGCAAGTGTGGTAGTATAGTGCATAGAGTGTAAGTGCGGGCTGAGAATAGGAGAAGGATATTAATGAATCATGAAAAAATAGTTATATTGAGAGAGTGCATCTAAAAGTGACTAAAATGGCTCAATAGGTCCATTGATGTCTACTTTCATATTATTTGTCTAAAACGGCTTAAATCCAAGAATTTTGAAGAATTATTATATTTTAATTGCTTATTTTTTTAAAATATGAACTACCAAAATGCACATAATTTCCCTAATTTTCCGAATATTCCCTGATCGACGACAACGCAATGAGCAACGCACCGAAATCTCACACCGAACATAAGGAGCTCTGCAAGTCAATATAAAGAGGGTGTTTCACGCTCGTCTCCAATCAGAACGCACTTCTAAGGCAAATTGCACCCATTCCCTATGTAGCTGCACAGGTGATAGACTTTTCGCCGCGACGCGACTGCTACGCAACCCCAGGCGAGAAAAGGCAGGTCATGCAAAAGTCTACTGCCCGAAAGGCGAATCTTACAAAATAGGCTCAAGTACTGAATCCGTGGATAGGAAATAGGATCATTTTTAGATTTCTTCTGTGTGGGTTTGTATGTGTGTGTTTGTTGTTCAGCTCTAATCTTAATTATATACTGTGCTGTTTAGTTGCGAAAATGAATAAAATATGCTTGTAGTCACTCTAATAAATGTAAAAATACTTGACTTTCCTGAATAATAAAAATGCCTATATTAATCATTTTTTAGATGCAAGAGAACTTTTCATAACTTTTCATGTCTACGATTTTTAATTTTGAAACATCTTTTTTGTCTAAAACTTCACTTTTTATGTCTAATTGTACCTAATTTCATAATTTTGTTACCTATGTTAGGCGCCTAAATCAACACTTTTTTGGACATAAAATTCCTAAATTTATTTATTATTGGGGATGGGAAGGCTTGAAGATACGTGTATGTGATACGTACGCTGTTTCAGGAAAAAAATATATCTGTCGTTTCGACGTAGGCACTTTGATTACTGCGTACGTAGAGTTTCAGATCTCACAATGCATTTTGAGGAGAGACGTCGTCTCTTTGAGGGTGAGATCGGGCCTGCGATGGAAGGCTATCGACATGGGGAGGGTCGATATTTATGACCCCATTTTCATTTTCATATTTAACAGACAGGACCTTTGCAAAAGATGGGGTCAGGTGGGTGGCAAATTGTAAGGATGCACGCTGGTTTGAGGACCGGGTGTTGTGGGCGAGCGCTCGCAATAAGTGAACATTAACACGACTCATTGCAATTCTGACTATAAAAAAATATTGTAACAATGATACAATGATTCATAATTCAGTCTCATTTGTAGAGTATAATTTTAAAGGGAAAAAATACGCCTGTGACATGTAATGAACTTCACATGCAGGATGAATAATCCAATCTCGATCAGGGTTTTTGTCCACGTTCCCAGATCCATTACGCAAATGTTGAAATGAGTCCTTGTTTTTTTTGGACACAAACGTAGCTTTGCTATTCCGCACGTTTTGTTGAGCAGTTGCGCATTCCTTTCGCTAGTAGTGGTGGGAGTAAAGCGGTGGTGTGGGCTGCTATTTTGTCAGAAACACTCAAAAAGAAATCTGTAGTATATTTACCGATGCAAATAAGCTTCCAATCAATGTTCTTAATCCTCCTTTCTTTGTTGGCATTTTTATTCATCATACAATTCCATGTTGTAAAACGGGGAAGAGAGATTGTGGACTTCAAGAAAATGAGCGAAAATTACTTTTTGTCCATCGCCACATACCGAATATATTGATTTTGTCGAAAATAAATCGACTCAAATTAAAAAGGAACGGGTTAGGTGTCTCAGACGAAACAGGTGCTCGAGGCACAAGATATTCCACTTTACATGATTCTAGTCACTCAACAAAAAGTGTATCTTAACACTCATAAAGCAGCAGGTTCAGTGAGTTCCTTTATGTAATAAAATTTGTCCTTCCCTCTAGCAGTAGTAAACGGTGTAAGATACAACAGTAATTTCCAAGAGAAAGGAAGATAGATTTCTGACATTTCGTGGCCTGTCTCTTCATTGAAGGATGTACCGAGAAGACGAGACCTTATTACGAAGGGTAGAATGAGTTCAGCATTTTTCTTCGTACAAATGAGACTTGCACTGGAATGACAATGTGGCCTGCGTTATTACTCTACTACTGAGTTCACTATAGCAAGAAACACGCATTGCTCTTGCAACAAATAAAAGAAGATAATGAACTTGAGTGTTCTGACTTTATGAACGTCCCATCAAACGAAGAATAGTCTCAGTCGAGAGCTTGTTATATCTTTGTGACTGCAAAACGTCCAATAGTACTTGAGGTATTGTGGTTAGGTATACCTAGAAAAAAAACTGAAGATTATCTACAAGTTTCTTTTCTAACAGATAAGCAGTTATCCTTCGCATTACCTACTCACCTCCTCTAACACTATATTCTTTACCCTCGGAGGTAAATAATATAGTTATTGGTACCAAAAACTAGTTATTTTTGTAACTGGTACAGGGATTTATTAAGTAAATGGTTTGTGCGGGAAACATAACTGAACATTAAGTAAATAAACAGTCGAAAGAAGGTAAACAAAACACTGGGGCGACATGAATCAATTTGGCAGCCACCAACAATATTGAAAATCATCTCAATAGTCTGTTCTCTTAAGTTTTCTTGAATACAGCCTGAAAATATAAGCAGATCTCAAACATTTCCGCAAATAGTATTTGTTATTTGATTCAGTTTTTAGTACAGTAAAAAGCATTTATCAATTGGTCATTACGGGTTGATAATTTATATTCAGGACATTGGAACGTAAGATGTCTTTCTTCGTAATGGCAGTGGTATAATGAAACGATAAAGGAAGCCCAAGCAGAAGACGGGAATAGACAAGAAATTGATCAGACTTTATGAAGTAGATCTTCATTAATTTATTACTAGCTCTTCAAAATTCCACATAAAGCATTCCATAATTTTGATCTGGAATTATCGTGCCACATGCCTCGTAAACAGCTTTCTTTGCACAGGGATGAAGTCATGAAGGGGGCAAAACAGTTCAATGGAATTGCGATGAAGAGCCTTGCGATGAAGAGTCCACCGCATCGAAGTGACGCAACTGATTAGGAGTTCTCAACGTCTTCATCGGCTCACCGCCCCCCTCCTCCCCGACCTTCGTCTCGCTCTTATCCACCATCTCTCATAATTGAGAGTGCCTGTGGTTCTAGCCGTCAGAGTGATGGAGTGAGGGCGAGGGGGGAGGGGATGGGGCGTGGGTGTTAGTGGTTCTGGCGTGCGCCCTGAACTGTCAGTTGCTTTTATCTCCATCACCGGCCATCACGTCAGCGCCTAATTATCAGCTTGGCTGTTTGTTCGCGTGGTGATGCTTGGGATGTATGGACGCTAGTGAATGCGCCGTCGCTATGTATCTGGATTGAGTGGTTGGAGAGTCGTGGTCGCTTGTTGTGGTGCTTCCGAGCGCATTACTGCTTTGCTTTCATTTTTTCCATCGAAATGTTCATCCCAAGCTAAATTATATTTTAACTAAAGTGAAATGTTTACCCTCGGGATGGCTTCTTACCTCCCATCTTGAATCACAGAAATTTTATCAAGAATTTAAAAGCAATAGTATTGAAACTTGATTAACCAAATTCATCAATCATATGACTAAAGTGTCAGTAGTTTGGGGATGATTGACTCGAAAATATTGTCATAAAAAACTGCATACTTCTCAAAGTGTGCTCTAAACATCACCAATGATGAATGTAAATGATGTACTATGGTTTATTGATGTATCTTGAGTGCACACGAGAAGAATTAATAATATACAGATTTTGTCAGTAAATTTCAAGACTCAACACTGAGTGAAGTTCTTGCAAACATTCTGTCTGCTTCTATTGCCTAATACTAGGTATCCATTTTTAAAAGAGAGAATACCATTTTCGATAATATTTTGTGGAAATGCGAAAATTGTCTAGACACAAAACCAATTGAAATACGTTCACTGTAAAACGTTCGCCATAAAAATATTTCAGATCACCGATATTTACAGATGCAAAGAATGTACGTGTGACTTCCCAAACTTTGTCATTTTAATTGGGATTTTTATATTTTTTACCTATAATATTTGCTGACTCAAGGATATAGAAACATTATTTTAAAGTGTATTGATACATTCATCTATAAAAAAGAGAAAATGAAAATAAATCCGAAAATAGGCAAAATCGTGCGTTTTGCCGAATAAAAAAGAAATTCAGTTATTGTAGACTAGTTATAAGTCGCTTTACTTCACATTATAAATATCCTTACCTTATTGTGACACAGTTTCTCAATTCTCGAAAGTCGCCATTTGGCGGCACCAATGCCCCTGATAACCAGCAATTAAAGCGTTGGCAATACTGCAAGTTTTTGGAAGCATCCATACAGATAAGGTTTACTCTTAGAACAAAAGTCCCTGTCATGATTCCTTCATAGGCACGCTCTCTACATATCAGACCATTTACATACTATTATGTAATTACAGAAAATAAATTCATCCGTACGATATAAGTGGCACATTGTAATGGTGGCCCGCAAGATGATGTGACGTATTGTAGAGCATGCATGCAGCCAACGGCATTTGAAACTAAAAACGATGTACCCGACGCACGCACCCCGTCATCTACGAAGGATTTGCAGCAGGACGAACAGACGATCACGATGTAGGCGTTTGACACTAGCTTGAATCCCTGGCCACCTGCATCATGTACATCTGAACATACTGGTGCAAATGAACAGACCAGACCTGAAGAAGACCACGACAAGACGTCGAAACGTCGGCAGCACAACCTTCATCGCAAGGTCGCCCTAGATCGTTTACGCCCTGCTTCAAAGTTCCTGCACCATGCAGCACTTTGCTGTCATCCGAGAAAATTTGACAGATCACATTTGTCATTTAAGAATTTAGTTTACATTGCATCTGTCAGCTTCAAGACATCGGATGACAGTACGCATTAAACATTGGGCTGTATAATCTAGTGTATAAGGTATGTTTAAGTGATCATTACACGATTATAAATGACAACAGTGATGTGACGCGTTCGTTGAGAGTTCTAGAGACACTGTAACATACATTTGTCCATTTGGCTAGTGACACTGTAACGCATTTAAGTATGGTCAATAAAAGATGTTGTCTGGTATCAACAATTTATTTTGCTAATGATTTTTTTGATAGCGTAGCGATCATCCTCAGAGCTAAAATTAGAATTATCGAAATAAATTATATTAATACATTAAGTATAAACAATTAGGGATACGTTAATACAAATATTATTTACAAAATATACACATTGAATATAATATTTGAATTAACTTATCCCTAATTGTTTACAATTCATGTATTAATATAATTTATTTCAATAATTTTAATTACGATCATTAGCAAAATAAATTGTTGATATCAGACATCTTTTATTTACCATTCTTAAATAATAGATACTATCTACCTCACAAGCGATCTAATTATCTGTAATGCATTTTCACTGTGGATTTAATTTTGCGATCAATCGGACCTTAAAAATAGTAGCCATCTTAGTTTGAGCGTAACATCTGTTCACCGCGTATTGTACACTTCTCTGCGAAGCGCCCTGGCCACAAAATCTTGGCTGCTAAGAGCGTCACCTGCGCAGTTACATCATTCTTCGTACCACTAGTGGCAGTGCCGCGGAGCTAATGACTGCGAGATCTGACTGTACCTTCCGATACAGCGCGGCGCGCGAACGCGTGGGCGATGCTATCGCCCGCCCGTCCGCCCGCGCGCTGATGAGCGGGTGACAAGTGACGGGCGCCTCCGCCCACGCCGCGCCCTCGATCGTATCGCCCCCCTCGATCGGACGCAGAGCGGGCAGGAGAAACCGCACTGCCCTTGGCGATTTACGAGTGCTCAGCCGCTATCTAGCGTCTCTTCCCACTCCCCGCCCAACACACGAATGCCGAAAATGCACCGAAATACATGCCTAGGGGTTTCTAGGGATGGTGTAATGAGGCAAGTGCCATACTCATTTCTCAGCATTTGTGATCTACTTCTCAATGTTCTCCTAGTTACAAAGCACGTGATCGTAGAGGTGGTTTGCACTCATTAAGAGCGAATAACGATGCTGATTGATGGTTTATTTATTCACTGTTGATCAGGAGATTTGTGTCTTCTCAGGTCATTTACGCATCTACGTGATTTTCTAAAGACTAGATTACTGTGACTAGTGAAATACATAGAATGTTTCTGACCACACGAGCCACGAAGGGGGGATACTCATCAAACATGTCATAGCGCCTATAATAAGTCCACATTTTGTTGATTATGTAAAGCACAGTAAGAAACATACATCTGCTTAGGGTCTCAGAGCTACATTTTGTCTTTCGGGGACAAGATAACCTTATTTTAAATGTCTAGGACTGGTTGTTTCGGTGTATTGTTCTATGTTAAGGTGTGCTGCAGCGTAACATCTCATTCGGGTTGCTTGTACGCCTGCTAATTCCTTTGTATCATAATCTGTGGACGTTTCGTCGTGGGGGCGGGGAGTGGGAAGAACTCTTTGATTCGCTGTCACTTCAGTGACACTTCAGTGCGCCTCTTGAGTTCGAATCGTGACGGTGGCAGGATTTTCGGTACTAGCTTGATAGCTGGGTCGAATCCAGCCGCTGTCTCGAGTAGACGTCTACTATCCGGCTGCTCTGATCGATAGTTTTTCGTGGTTTGTCTGATCAATACTACACAAATACCGGAGCAGAACCCTAACAAATGAGCGAACGACCACGATATTTCTTATTCTTGCCCTACACTCTTCCTTAATTGCAAACATTATATTTGCATACTCCTCAATAATACAAATGAGGGGGCTCCAGTTGGAAATTTATAACTCGTAGTGGCTAGA
The DNA here is from genome assembly GCA_017312745.1 of Gryllus bimaculatus. Classification (NCBI taxonomy): domain Eukaryota; kingdom Metazoa; phylum Arthropoda; class Insecta; order Orthoptera; family Gryllidae; genus Gryllus; species Gryllus bimaculatus. The sequence goes on along the minus strand of BOPP01000149.1, from coordinate 1,493,599 downwards.
GCGATGGCCCACTGACGAAGTTATCTAGAGAGAGAAACCCACAAACTGTTGTATAGGTCGGCACCGGACCTCACCACCCAGCAGAATAGGATCATTACATCTACAGCACTAACGAGACAGATGATCTTGCCACTTGCCGCGCCTGGGAACACCAGTCGGCATCGGCGATTCCCAATCGTGCAGTTGCATACTAGCGCGAATTTTTGTCGACTGTTTCCTGTAAATGGTGGAAAAGCGTAATTTTCAGGGCTGCTCAGCTCTCTAAATGGCACCTCTTGTTTCTCTCTCTGCTCCAACCAACAGTCACCTCCTTCCCGGCGCACTCTTCTCTCCACCGGCCGCTGCCTGAGTGCTGCATCGGGGGCCGCCGGTGGGGCTAATAGAGTGTTTGCCTTGGGAAATGAGCGAAGACAGCTCGTTGGGACGCGATCGCCGCCGGCCCATTCCAGCCCCTCCCGTGTGCGGCCTCCCGCGCCCGCTACCTGTCGGCCGCCCACGGCCGGCACGCCGCACCCTGCGCTACAGCCCACGTCGGGCAGATAAGCGATGAAAATGCGGGGAGCAGAATAAGCGGAGCGCTCATCTTCCATCTCCGAGGCTGGGCTTCAATTCCTGTGTGACGTCGTATTCAAAATTTCTTAGAGCGGTTTCCGTTGTGTCACATTCCACAATTGACCCATTTTTACTTTCTATCCCTTACTTAACACTTAAAATGATGTATTGTTGTCAGAAAAATGCTTATTGTCTGGACCTGCTTACGTAAAAGTTGATAAAGCCAGTTGAGAAATATATAAGAAAAAACTTCTCACAAGTGATGTAGCCAGAATCCATTTTTGGAAGGGCCTTGATACCGAAAAATTGATTGTGAAAACGTCTGTCTAACCGTCCGTCTCTCCGCCTCTGGTCAACGCTAGCGCCAAAAACGTTTAGCCAATGTCCAACATAATTTATCAACGCCGATCAATCTGGACGAACGCGAGTCTTTGGAAGTTTCAACTGGAGTTTTTGATTTTTGAGGTTTTTACATGAAGCGAGCATTTACGTCTGTCCGTTCGAGTTCAACCTGTACGGCGCATCTGTGGTTTGAGAGGCAGCAAGCTAACTCCGAGGATGTGAGTTCGGGTCTCGGAACGGAAAAAATGTTTGCACCTCTGGAGGTTAGTCAGTAGAATAATTTGGCACATTCAGCATTCATAAATATTGAGAAGTACTTTGAGAGTTTGAGAATACTTGATTTAGAGACACGTGATACGTGCACGTAAAGACTGTGATGTATGACAGCGCGGGACTGAAGATTCGTAGACCGCCAGCTCCTACGTTTGAATATCTTTAGTGCGCGAATTTCAACACACCATTAAATACAATAAAACCTGTATCAAGCATCCACTATTATCTCCATGAAAAAATTGTATTTTCGAGGGATGATTACTTAATGAGGGAATTACAAAAAATTGGTTAGAAAATTCCTTACTTTGTTGTAATGAACATATTTACAGACTTTCAGTATTGGAAATACATACATGCACGAATTATAAAAGAAACACTTTAAAGAAGTTCAGTTTGACCATTTTGACGTATAAAATGCATTTCAGGCATGTTTACAGACTATTTAAATGCATTTTTATACTTTTTGAAAATAGCGGACGGGGACGGGGTCAGTGTTTGTGTCTGCGGTGTCGGTGGTTCTGGTAGCTGTGATGGTGGTGTCTTGGACGGTCCGCCAAACCCTTGGCGCGTCAGCGGCTGCGTAGGCGGTAACGTATGCGGTTATTACGCGCCCGGCGGCGGTGGAGTGTCCCTGGATTACTTTGTGAAGGAGCAGCGCACAACTCGCGAACGGAGCGCGGTGCGTTGATTCGGGTCCAGATCTTGCCCTGGGACCAAAAGGTTCTGGTGGCGTCGCGCTTCCCAGAGGCTCTCGGAAATGATGGGGGCGAGCTGTCGGCGTAAAGTAAAACGGTAGAGAACGTTCGGGCCCCGATCATCCGTTCTTCTTCTGATAGAAATGTGAGAAAAATGTTTTCTTTGCTCATTTACAGATCTTAAAGAGATTGTGTGGCCAATGCTGAAGATACAATCTCTGTGTTTCTGGTTCGCTATGGCTCCTTTTCTTCTCTTTCCCTTTCTCTATTCCTTTTTCCCTCCCTTTCTCTCCCTCTATTTTCTGTCTCCCATTTTGTCTCTCACAGTTTTCTCTGCTTTTCTCTCTTCAGTTCGCGTCAATCCTTATTTCTTTCTTCCGTTCTCTCTCTCCGTCTCTCTTTGTGTGTTTTCTTCTTCAATATTATTCTTCCAAGATTATGGATTAAATAATATGTTAAAGGGTCGACTTTAAGTATCCAAAATTCTTCGTTTTTGGAAAATATATATCAGAGGCCACTACAACGCAGTTCTGCTTGCCTGTAGATAGCTTCATCGTCTATGGATATCAAAAAATATACAATGAGCCTCACATCAAACTTCAGTTGTCGTTCACTTTTGCAGTAACAATGCACTGCACTTCGTAGTACAAACGTGGAGCTTCGCGCCTACTTCCAGGATTAAATATATTAGAGTTGTTAGAAGATTAAATTTAAAATAATGTAGCATTGGATTAGAAGACGAAATGACCTAAAACATTATTTTTTGATTTTAAATAACAAACTAAACTGCAGCAGTTCTAACAAGGCCAGTAAATATGATTATCAGACTACTACAAATATGAGTCTGAATTTACTACTTAATTTTAATGCAGCGAAAATTGTTTTTAAAATGGAACTCTAACATGAGGGGTAAAAAGCTCGAAGCGAAACACCGAGAACATGGTAATATCCTGTACTAACAAATTGGTTATTATTATTTCGGCCAGAATGGAAATAAGGAAACAGCATCACATAAAAAAACAGATCACTTTGTGTTCCAGACTATTAAACCCAACGTCTATTACAGGTCGAGTGGTTTACTTCTTTTGCACTTTATCCGTTTCCTCTTCCGCGCTGATTTTCATTCCCGTTATTTGACACAGTTCGCTTCAGCACGTTATGGGTCGAGACATTTTTATGACCACTCGTTTTCTTTACAATACCTCGGCCGCGTAGCTGTTTTTCTTCCAGATTTCTACTTTCGTTCGATTTACAAGCTTCAATGTGACGTGTGTTCTGTAACGTGCTCTCCACTCGTAAGTAACTGGCAGCTCCAATATTAGAATAGCGCTGTTTGATCCTCAGAGGGATCATTTATAGAGCCGTCAGGAAAACAGATAAAAGTTATAATGGTTTCTCTAGTTGCGGTCGAGGTCCTGAAAATTAATCTCAGCCACTAATGGATTTATTTTCTTACTATCATGCAATCTTCGTAACTTTTCCCTGCTTATTATATCATGTCTTCTGAGTCATTAGTAGGTGTGAGGTTAATTCATGTTTACTCAGCTTTATTATCCCACGGTTCGCGTGCAGCGTCGTCCGAATGAAATTAAAAAAGAAGATTATGGAGAGTCTACTTAAGCACTTATTTTATTTTAAACAACTACATCCGGAACGGTTATTTTGCAACGTCGACATTCATCGCCAATTCTTGTTATTTTATTTTCATTAACTTCGTGAAAGAAATAAATTGTAATGTACCTACTACATTAGTTATTTAATGCTTTAAATGATAAATCAGTTATAAAAATGACATTTTTAATGTAACACATTAAATAGAGACTAAAAAAGTGAGTAAATTTTAAAATTACTCTTTCTTTCTAGAGTTAGTTTACACACTATCTTTAATATATTCACGAACGGGATGATTTCTAAAGAACAACAAAGAAATAATACAAAAACTAGGATAATATGCTAATACTTTTTAATGCCAAGCTCTATTGCATTACTACCTGATTTGAAAACGAGTCGCGTTGGTTACCAGTTTTCAAATTTCAACAATTACTTTTGAAGAATAGCATAATATATTTATGAAAGAGTCGCAGTTAATTTCAGATCAGTTATTTTCATGAACAAGTGGTAAAGTTTTGATGTTGACAATAAGGATACATGGACATCGGTATTATAGTGATACTATTTACCACCACCAGCCATTATATATTCCCTCGCGGTTATTCATTGTTGTTCATGATAACTAAATCATTCGTACCAAAAACGGCTAAAAATTTACAATTTAAAGAGGCATAAAATGCCACTGTAAAAACGATGTCGTGCAAGAAAAATGCTATTTATAATGATGATGAAAAATTACATAATGTTACACATTTGCAATATTTTATAAAACCAGTAACTTTTTGACAAAATTAATGAGATTAATTAATGTTGGTATAGTTATAAAACGAATAATTTGACTACTTAGCAGTTAATTCCATGTTTTAATTCGTGTATATTCAATTAGCGTCGTACAAAATATGTTTTTCTCATTTTAATTTGAGTTTTAATCTTTCCGTTTCTTACGGGAATTTCTAACAAATATCTGATGGTAGCATGAGCAGAAATGTGCGTTATGGTCCTCTGAAGTAGCATTCCGAACTAGCTCGACCTGTTTCATACGCAATTGATTATTAACCTTCAAACTACATCGGATGTAAGATTTATGAACCAGAGTCGCTCATGGCAGAAGTATCATGCGCCGACCACTTCAGTGAATTAAAATAGCCTCATTACACGTTCGGGATACATGTCTTTTTTACCCGTCCGCGTTTGCTCTTCAAATGACAAAACATTTTTTAAGAGCGTCAATAGTATACCAGTTTTCACATTAATTGTTGAAATTTACATTTCAACATATTACCTTCTTCTCATGCTTAATGAAAACTTTCACCGTCACATGCTTAAAAAATTCACTCACGAATAAATCACGAGTCAATCACGAATCGGGAGCCGAAGTAAACAAGGAGACGAGGAACGTTGTAGGCTTCCGCGGCCAGTCATGCAAATTATCTTCCGAGGAAGACAACAACAAGATGGTTGAAACGCTGGCACCACAGCCTTGCACGGAGACGATATGTTTTCTATTTCTTAACTGATTTACCCGCAGGGATATTATTACAGCTCATATTTAAAAGTAAAAGTGTGTGAAGAACGAAAATTTATTTTCGGTAGAAGCAAAACTCGGATGGTTATAAAAGCAACCGAGTTCTGGTTCTGTGATAGTATTTGCTCAGGGAGTGGCCTGAGTTGTTTTCAGTGAACTCAATAACCATGCATTCAAAGCACAGTTTCAATTATGAAATTGTAAGAAAATTAATGGCCACATGGTACCACTGGTTTGAAGAAAAACAAATTTCACATACAGACTTTTAAATAATAACAATATATGAACTTATTTTATAATTTCACGAAATTTCATAAACATGAATCCCTATATGAGACTCTCGGCAGATCCTCTTTCAAATTTTCAGGAAAGTCTCTTTGACCACTTTGTGAAAAATTGAACAAAGCAAAAGTGAGATCATTGATGTAATACTAATTAATATAGTACAAGCGTATAAAGGAACATTTTAGTTTATTGCAGTGTTTACAATGATAAAACTTACTGTGAACAAAACGTGGACCTACTGTGGACAAGGGGGGTAAAACGTTCGCACACCGAACACAAAAAAGAAATAAAATAAGTATCTACTAATCAATTTTGTTAGCTGTTGCGGTTGGCACCAATTGCAGCACATGACGCCTCGGCCATATCTAAAAGGAAACGAAAAAGGAATGGTGACATGAACGCTGGGTTAAGGAACGAACTAGAATAAGAAGAATTCCGATTCAGTTTTTCAAATGACGGACTGGCACGTAAGAAAATCGTTAGTAGCAAATATTACCTTGAAAGCAACTAAAAAGGATGGTAGGTAAAACAGTGAAGATTGTAACAATTGAACAAGAGTGAAGTGTTAAACCATCAGAGACAAGAAATAAAATAACTTGCCTCAACTCTTAGCGACGAAGCAAGACTCGAGATAGTTCTTTGCAACCACTGTGCTAGAGTTAGTGTGCGAAGGATACGTCGGAAATTAGATTCTGTGTGCTTAACAAGTAAATCGCCAATTTACTTATGGCTTGGTCAATTCAATTGTGTATTTCCAAGACGAAGGCGAGATTTTGTGCCACTTCTACTACAATAACGAAAATTTGCAATGTATTTTTCAATAAAATGAAGACACGGCCTTCACTAAATTGGATCACTTTCTTCACCTAACTACTACTTAAACATTTCTACTGAGATAACAATGCGTCTTCTAGGCGTGTTTGGCTTATCCATGCTTTAACTTGAAAAAAAAAAAGGCTCGCGCAAAAGACGGAGACACTGCGGGAGTGTATCGGCTGTGAGGAAGAAATGAATGGTGGACATTAGGCTTTGTGAGAAAAGAGTAGAAATTTTCTAGCGGGCCAGCGGGTGGAAGCAGACCAGCAGGTGGGAACAGGTGATGAGATGCTGCCGGAGATCCACAGAAAGGGAGCGGAACACAATGTGAGTGCGAGGGGGAGAGCGGGGGGCGGGACAGGTGTGGTGAGGGCTGTTAGGCTAAGGACGGAGAGCGTGGAGAGGCGGGTGGAGGAGGAGCTGGTAGGAGAAGAAGAACGAGAAGGAATTAGCAGCGCGTCCAGGATGGCGTACGCGGGTTGCAGCAGAGAAGAAACAATAGTTGGTCGGAAGACATTTTTAGGAGTAGAAACGCGGTAGAAGTAGGAATATGGGCGGCGGCTGAGAAAGCCTGCAGGTAAGGGAGGAGGGGAGAAGAAGCTCGGTATGGATGGAATAGCAGGCAGCAAGGCTGCAAGGCGGTAAGGCGGCAGGACGGCAGGGTGACCAGGTCGTTTAGGCATTGGACGACAGACGGAGCGGCAGCAGGACGGAGGGTGGCAGGGTATTTGGAAGGCGAAGCGGTTGCGACGAGCGGGGCGGCGGGGGCGGAGCGACAGGGGGCGTGGCGCGGGCGGGCGTGTCGCGCGGCGCGGCGCAGGGCAGTCGGGCTAGAGCGGGTGGCGGCGAGGGCCTGCGGGCGGGTGTCGAGGTAATGACGTTTGTTTACGTTATGGGCGTGCGGGGCGATGCATCTCGGCCGTCGCGCGGTGTAATTGGGAATTATGGCGGTCATTGCTCACGGGGCCCGCGCCCCCCGCCGCGCCCAATATTCGGCGTCCTAATGAAGGCCCGTGCTCGCGATCCGGGCGCTCGTAAATATGATAAACACACAGCGGCGACCGCCAATCGCGACACCACCCTAATGGGGCCCCCCGACGGGGATTCCCCTCTCACGAGCTGCGATCTCGGCCTGTCACCGTTGGTGATTCAAGTTTTACGATTTTCATGGTGATTCAGAAATTTGTGGTACGTGTTAAAGTGCTTGCTTTAAGTAAGCTTTGTAAACAAATGGCCCATTTCATGCGGTTGTTTTGAGCAGTTTGGCTTGCGAATTTCCAAGTCAACGGCGGGGCTGGTCGGAATTGTCATGTCTGCGGCGATTGGTTGTCGGCTCAGAACTCAAGTATCGGTTTGTTCCATGACTATGTTTTATGGGTCTCTCTACGCGCTTCGTGGCGTACCTTTGGCTTTTGTTGGAGACAGACTCGTGTAGATGAAGGGGTAATTGTCAGGCGAGTATGGGGCGCCCTCTTTCCTGAGGATGGAAAGGAGGACAGGCTTTGGCAGGAAGTTCTCGCGTGGTCCAAGACCTGTTGTTTAACATATTCTTGAGGAAACGGTCTTAAATTGATAAGATGGAACCAAGAAAACAACCGATCAATGCATCTGAAATCTTGAATGGAGGGAGTGGTCCGCTGCGACACCGTCACAAGTTAGTGGAAGAAAACCTACAATGCCAGGACTCCAATTCAAGACTTCGGTTTAGGTTCGGAGTCACAAGTACATACGAATGGGTGAAAACCAAAATGGCATAAATGAAATTTTATAAATACTGAGAAAAACGTGTTTATTTTAGGTTATATGTCAGTGGCAATATAATTTCGTGGTCTTAATGAACGTGGTTTGCCGTGGTTTTAACGATGAAAGAAAAAAAACACGATTTTACAGTGATATTGACTGAAATAAACAGAATTATCAGAATTTATAAAATATCACTTGTATCGTTCTGATTTTCACCCATTCATATATACCGTTCCCGGTCGGTCTCCAGCTAGATTTTCTTACGTGGTAGTTCATGGGACTAGCAGACGTGTACTTCGAACATCTGTTAGTTACTTTATTTTAGCAAACTGAGATAGCAAACGTAATATATGTATATATAGATGGACTGAGACCATTAAATCGTAGTTTAATAATCAAATAAATAGACTGTAATATGTAGTGGTAAATACGCTTAAAGAGTCATGGTATCCAAAATGCAAACAGAACAACAATTTAACCAAAGAATTATATTTGAATCGAAGGAACATCGAAAGAGCAAAAAAGGAAAAGGTTTTATATTTTAATGTGCTGACCAAACACTGCACCTTCATTCAAGTTAGTTTTTGTTGCTATAAAGCTGATGCAAAAGAAAGCTCTCAAAATAAACAAAACTTTGAAATTTCAAAATTTGCGATTTCACAGCTTCACAAAAGCTGATTTATGCAGAATATTCTGATAAGTAAACACTCCTATAGTAAGTAATGCGCACCTATGCGCATCATTGCTTTCATTTACTCACGATATAAATACGTATGTCTAATATTAACAAAATTGTAATTGAGTAATCATTTTCCAAAATTATTCATAGTTTTGTTCACAAGACATTCCAACGTTTTATGTAACTTTGTGCCATATGAAAGTCACTGCCCTCAGCTTTTATCATCGTAAAGAAGACTCTTACTAATAAAAATTAGTAACAAAAAAACAATCTTAAATATCTAAATTATGACCTACTACAAATCCCTACGCATTACCAAATATACACGAAATCACCAAAATTCAAACCAACACATTATCTACTTCTTTCTAACGGTTAGTTTGTACATTTCAAGTTTATGAACTTGAAAACGATTTATTAAGAACTCATAATCATTCGACGGGGACGCTTAATATTTATATGGTTCGACTCATTAATCAAAATATATAAAACGGAGCTGGATGTATGCCCCGCCGTGCAGTCCGTTTCCCCATGCGAGAGTGTTCCCCGATTGTAAATCTTGCACCAAACGCATACATTTGCTTTCGGGAAAGTCCGGTGGCGTGGGCCGGCGCATTTTCTTCCGGGCGAGCGCCGTGCTTTACGGCCGCGGTCCTGCTTGGTGTCCCACGGGGGGCGGTCGGAAACTGAGCCGCGGCGTGGCCCACGCGGTGTCGTACGAGGTCGTGGGAACGGAGCCCTGCCGTCCTCGCCGCTGTGGGTGGACATCCCGCCCGAGGGCCGCATCTTCACACACGGCCGTTACAGAAAAATAAATTGGAAGGTCAAAACCTGGTTGAGGTCGTCAATGAAGCCGCTAATTTAGCAGTCAGATCGTATTGAGGTGAAACATGGAGATCACGCAAACACACAAAATGAAAGTTTTTTGAGATTTTTTCCAGGTCAGTCAAAATAATTGGCATATTCACATTTTAAACATTGTTCTCAGTATAAAAAAGTACTTGTACAATGCAATTTCAAGCGAATAATTAAAAAATATTATTATAAACCATTATAAGAATGTTGTTAAAATTCGATGTAACGTTTTACGGTAATATTTTTGTGGTTCAATTTTACAATTCTCTTCGACTCCGCACGCCCATTATCCTGCTTAACCCCTGCACACACCACACATCACACAGCACACACACACACACAACACCAACATACACACTTATTAATTGAAACAAAAACTAAACCCTGGGTTTTGTGCTACCCTACCAATGTAGTTCAACTTCAATGATACACAAAGAGTCCTACTTGCAATATAATACCAATTTGTTCTAAATTCTTAAATTTATATATTAACTGAAATTTTATTCATGAAAAAAACTTTTCAAACTATTGTGTATATTATACAGAGAAATTTTAAATGAATAACACAATTCTGTTTGCAAGGAATGAATTTAAATATGACAAATTACACTATGTGCTCTATGTTTATCACATACACATATTACACACATTTAACTATTTTTTATTGTTCGAACTTGTGCAACAGCAAAAATGGCAATTTTCAATAACACATGATAACACTTTTATATCTCTAATAATTCGTTAAAACAGTATCTTAATTTGCGTACATACATACTAAACTTATATATAACTTGCATTGCATATTTACGTACAAAGCCAGAGAGTAGCAAACTTTGTTGGAAAAAAAACAACACTTCTTGGCTTTCACAGGTCTCAATGTACACACAAAGAAATTAGCATTGTGTATTTATTCAACAGTTGGAGAGTGCCGACTACTGCTGAGTTACGGCCATCATCTCCCGCCGTTTCATAACTAATCTCCTTCGGCTTCCTCCCAGAACGCCCACATCCCTCGCCAAGTGGCAAGATCACACCATTGTGTGGGTGGCGGCTGTGAGTCCTGAAAGAGTATGCGTATCCACCATCTATTGCATCACACTCACGTCCATGTCGTTGATCGACGATTACTGCAAGACACCTAATAGTGACGAACCGTGCGAATTAACTCGGGACCGTGGCATATCCACGAGCCGAAATCGCACATGTGTGGGTGCTGGCACCTGCCCCGGTCACGGTGGTCCCCTGTCTGCCTAATGAACGCTCCATGGAGCGAGGTGAACCGCTGACCGCTGAGAGGCGCCTTGTGTGCGGTTTCGCTGCCAGCGGCGGTCCACCACCGCGGGGAAGGCGCACAAGAGAGCCCAATGCGCGCACAAGCGACAAGCGCGGTGCGGCTAATCTTGCGAAGGAGATGAGAGAGTTTCTTAGGTGAAAGATAGCTTCCTGTTTCGAACAATGTTTTTAGAAGCTTGAAACCTTGAATACATATTAACTGTTAATTATCTGCCTGTATAGTTAAAATCTTCAAAAACAGTAGGTCACAATACTATTAACAGTTTATGTTCAAAAATAAGAAAGCGTCAAATAGCGGAGGTTTTTCTTTGCGAAGGTGTTATGTGGAAATAAAAGTACTCGTTATACATTTCTAAAATAACACAATGATTTTATGATGCACCTAGGGTGTAGTGTAGTTCGCAAAGTGGAAAGTTCGCACCCTTCAGAAGAAGTGTGGTTCTGAAAATAGCCCAGTGAGCGCGTAGGCGACAGTCGCGAAGTGGTTCACTTGAATTGAACTAATCGTACAAAGGGGATATGCGTCGAAAAGAGTTTCTTATTTAAAAAATCTCACTTTGTCGAAAATGTATTTTTTTAAATTCTAAAATACATATTAACTTTTAAGTATATTGCTGTAAATGTGCAAAAATTGTAGGCCAAAATACTATCAAAGCGTGAAGTAAAAGATTAGGAGAAAACCAAGTGGGTTAAAGGTTTTTCTTTACAAAGGTGTTATATGGAAATATACGTTTTCTTTGAAATACACTTATATAATATCATAAACCTAATCTGTAGGTGGTGGAGTGAAAAATCTACCACCAAGGGGACTCTGAACCTTTGAACTTCCCAGTCAGAGTCATAGTAAAGTCAAGATTTGAATCGCTTGTATCCTTCATATCTGTTCTCCCCGATTTTTCAGGAGAAGGAAAAAAACTGAATAACATTACACCCTATTCTGCTCTAAACGAAAACATTACTCATATGTTGCACCCGACGTTTTACATTAGGAACATAAGGGAGTTTCACACTTGTCGATGCGTCTGTAAATATTACTATATCACAATCTCATTTGATCAACTTTTCTTAAACTCTGTAAAAAGTGAACATGAGAGTTTTTGGCATCAGTCGATGAAGCTTTTTACATGAATCATCAAAGTCGGTGTGAATGTTTGGAATTTTAGAGAATATCGGAACATATTCTCTTAAAAAAATAATATTCCTGAATTGTTGGATAAAGTCTCAAATAATCCACGACATTTAGAATTACCTTATTTACTCTATTAATATTCAGCATTATTTATACTTAGGCCTTTTCTTTACGATTTTGTGCCCTACAGAAATCGCTATAGGGAAATGGACATAGGACAACTGGAGATTGCAATGCCCGATTAAGCGACAAGCTTAGTATTATTGACTTCAAAATCGTATAGTATAAACAAGTTATGACTTCTTTTCTTGAAGTGGGAATATTTTTCATTCAACTGTATACATACAATAAATCGCACCCAACAGAAATAAGAGACTGCATTGTAGACGGCACATACATTTCACTACAAGTTAACTTCACAAATATATTTTGATATAGATATAGGTCGTAAAGACATCAACTTGTCAATCGGTGCTAAGTACGATAATGGTTACAAGATAGGAAGACAAAATCACACATAGACAGTGCCC
>BOPP01000149.1:1466706-1479427 GCA_017312745.1 Gryllus bimaculatus | reverse complement strand
TTCTACTGTCACTGTGAATGTTCTATCTGTTAAAAAATGTTTTATAATGTTGACCAGGTAGATTGGAGAACACCTATTAAAGACGGAAGATGATAGTTTCAAAAATAATATCTACCGATATCGACGAGCTGAAAAAAGAACCCTGGGCGGCAAAATCAACGATGGAGTGCTGCCGGAACATGTCTTCTGGCTTATACCGTAAAAGGAAGAAGAAGAAGAAGATGAAGAAAAAGAAGAAGAAAATATTTTCTTTTGAAGTAAAAACATGCACCTTCATAGTCATCTGTAAAATTCATCACGTAACGAATTCATTCGTGACCTGATGATGGACATGTATCGTCAGTTTAATAAATCTTTATTGAAATATAATCAGTGTTTGATATGTGCCTTTTCAAATTTTCAATGATAATTGGACCTTTTTGAAGCTAAATATAAATTATATAATTACACACGCACGCACACATACACAAAAATGTCGTTAGACCCAAACACTTGGCACATGTTTCTCTATCTATGTCAATGCGCCGAATCTGAAGCCAGAATTGCGCCACCCTTCATTTTTTTAAATATCGAACAACAAGCTTGAAATTGTAAATTGTAAAGTTCACAGAGGTTATTTGCAATTTAAAAAATGGTGGGTGGTGACGCAATTGTTGCTTTGTTTTCAACGCATCAACATATGTAGAGAAACATGTATCAAGTCTTTGGGTCTGACACCTTTTCTTGTGCCTGTTATAAATAATTATATAATTAAACATAATTAAATAATTATTAATGAAACATCTAGAAAAGAAGTGTCTCCCTTTTTCATCTGGATACTATTTTTTGACTTCGGAAGGCAAATCCGTCGACCCGTCATGTTTGAGTAGAGGAAGGATAACTAATAGGAGTACAATCACGACAATTATTTTAAGGATGCGTCAGTATTGGTAGTTGTGTTAAAATGTTTGAATGATTTCAAATATACTCGTAATAAATAATCAATGAATCTAAGACTGTTATTCTTGAAGTCCATGATCGACCACTTGATCTTCAATCTTCTAAATCCAGTTGTCTGTAGAAAAAAAATGAAAATGAAAAGATAAGATACAATTCAAATATAACAAGAACCATGAAAGCATTAGTACAAAACAGATAGGGATGATAATTTACGAAGATTGATGTGATTCCGTGCGCGTCAAGATTGCGCGTGATTACGTGATTCCGTGCGCGTCAACTTCTAAGGACCTTAGTCCCGTAAATGTAGTTTTTTATTGCAGGAGGCGGTGGCATAAGCGACATACGTCAGCTTACGAGCCCTTCCCCTCATCAGGTATCTCCCACTAGCGAGGCACTGCCTCAGCGTCACGTTCGAAGCACCCGACAGATCTCTCGACAAGTGTGGAAGTGTAGTATGGAAGTGTTAGTGTGTTAGTGTTCGAGTGTAGTGTAAAGGGCCAGGAAAGGACCAGGGCAAGGAAGGAAAGATCGCGCGAGAATTCTCTTCCGGAGAGCAGTTGAATTCGAGCTAGTGTCAAAAATCTTGCGACCGTCGGGACTTGAACCCTAGGATCCCTCCCGGTCAGAGGCACTGCAGTGACTACGAAGAAAGTGTGCGGTGAAGAGAATTGAGAGTACATCGGTGACGGACACTCGGTGGTCGGAATGCAGCCAAGAATCCAAGCCACGCTCATCACGGGATTCATGGACGCCCCGGCTGCGGGGGCCATTGAGTGCTGAGCTTCTCGACCTCATAAATGCGACCTGCAGCCAGGGCCCCCAGCCTCCAGCGCAGGTCGCTACGCCATATAAGGCCGCCTCTTCCGCGGCGGTAATCGGTTGAGGTTGGCGGGATGTCGGCGCGCAGCAGTGCAAGGCGACGCGACATCCCCGGACGAAATATTCAGTTCCAATTTATGGAACAATAATTATGTAAAAAATAAACTATTCAATATGTCAATCGAACTGGGCATAAAATAATAATATTGCTCTTATATAAACGTACACGTCGCACCACGTATTATTTTGTATTAATATGAACTAAATAAACTTTAAATGTATAATTGTATACACCACTTGTTTAGGGTTTTGAGATTAAATATAAGTACAAAAAGTAATTCTCAAATTAATTCTCAAGTTTAAAATCACAAATAATTATCTTACATTTTACTAGTAATAATTTGTCAATTATGGTCTAAACTATTAGAAGTATGTAATAATGTCTACGATTAAAGTAACGGGCCACCTAATGATTATTATTTTCGTTTCATGCTTAAAACTAATGCTATTTGCCGGATTCTAAACGTTTTCAAATAACCTTTACGGATGTGTCATTTGAAGACTGGAATATAAAATAAATTATTTACATGTTACTCAAGTTTTAATGAATTCTAGAATAAATTGAAAAAGAGTTTCAGGACTGTTCTTTTTATTTGGAGTGAAATAGCCGCTTGTAAACACTGAGACCCAATAAATCTCAAAAACACTTCAGTTCTTTTAATTTGAATGTAGCTACAATACAGGCAGCAAGCTTACTACAAAAATAGCAGAACATTTGGAGAATTTACTATACAGAATTAATGAACTACGTAATATAGATTCCGTCCAAAAACTTTTGAATTAACAAAATGTCTATAATTTCTTAAAGTATCTTGTTCACTTGAATGATGTAGAAATGTATATTCTATATACTTGTACCTATTTGGCCAGTTTCTTACACCCTCTGTCTACTGTCTACTAGAGGGGCTACAAGCTTCTTTAAAGCCTCTTCTGAAGAGAATGCACAGCGGTTGCACTCCACTCTCGCTTCTTGCCAGCCAGAGGAATGCGCGTGAAATGCCCTATGAGCTATTCATGCATTACGAAAATTACGAAACATACTGGAGAACTTTATGGTCTCCGTTGAGCTTCAAAGGTCGGTTATATTTTTTGGGTTTCATTTTAATTAGCATTGCAGCTTTAATTAGCGTGATTCTCGTCTCAAAAACTTATTCTCGTACGTTCTTTGATCTGCAAAGTATGGTTCTTTAGCAGGGGTGCCCAAAAGGAGAGGGCAGTTGGGGCAACTTACTCCAGACCCGAAATTAATTGGAGTCAAAACTTTGTTTTTATATAAAACAAAAAGGTATTTACTTCTAATTCAAATTAACCACTATATGTGTGTTTCATGCAGAAATAAATTCTATTTACGTATTGTGTATTGTTGGTTTTGCAATAAGGAGCCCCTATGGATCGTCTGCCACAAGACGTTTGTTTTCTCCAGGCTTTCCTTCAGACTCTTCTTGTTACAGGCTCTTGACTCTCCTTATTATTCAACATTTGCATTATTTTCCTTTTTCAGAAATAACTTCCTTTGTAATCCCATCCTTTGCACTCAAAATGTGTTTTTCTCAGCTCCATTTCCTTCTTTATATTGTCTCTCCAACGACTTTTAATAGTTTCTGTCTGTTCTGGTCCGTAAATAACTACATATATTGACTTAATACTGTGCCGACCTGGATTGCCGATGTGGCCAAAGCGTGTGCCAACTCAGCATCTCCGTCGGAAAAAGTAAATAAATTAATAAAGTGATTGATATTACAATGACAAATAACAGCCATTGCCATTATCATCATCACGATACTAGCTGAACGCATGCGATTACGCCGCACAAAAGTATAAAGTATAATTAAACTATATGAAATAGAGCTATATAAAACTTAAAACAGAAAAATAGTACTTAAGAATTATATGGAAAATAGAAAATCCAAAAATGTTGCTGAGTTTTTACTATTAATTGTGTAAATACTAATGCAATGAGAGAAGTTTGCGCATTTGGTCGCAATGAGGCGCTTCTGAAAATGTAACTGAAATAGTATATATTTAACAAGACTTGAATATGTATGTAGTACAAGGATTTTGCAATGACCTACAACAGGGAACCTTGTAAACCACCTAATGCATTTCATATATCATGTGTCAGACGATTGATGGATATTCTGTTTAAACACACCCATTGATCAATGCATTTAAAATCATACATTAATATTCGAAATTTAAAAATTCAATACTTTCGCTTCGCTTCTTACATTCTCATACTCACAGCAGACCGCTAAACGGCGACGGATTTCCATTAATCTTCTGATACTCTGCTCATGAAAACGAACGAATGAACAAATGTCGAGAGGTTAGTGTTCAATATCTTCACACTATTTTTTGTTGTTGTCGTAGTTGTTGATGTTTTTTATTTTTATTTTGCTCACAAATATGCCAACTTGGTCACGCTCGTCGGCACAGTGCATTTACCGGGTCTCAGTACCATTATCTGGGTTTCAGGTGCATGTCACTTTTTCTG
Source organism: Gryllus bimaculatus (assembly GCA_017312745.1). Lineage (NCBI taxonomy): Eukaryota > Metazoa > Arthropoda > Insecta > Orthoptera > Gryllidae > Gryllus > Gryllus bimaculatus. The sequence goes on along the minus strand of BOPP01000149.1, from coordinate 1,475,115 downwards.
GAGATCAGAAGTTTGCTGGATCCGATTTTTATCCCTCAGCGTTATTAGCCCTGAGGATATGGAAAATGAAATCATGATGATGGTAATGTGGGAAGAAAGGACGACACACACATGCAGTCATACATAAATACATGCCCAAGGTGAGACTCGAACCCGCGATCTTCTGGTTCGAGGCCGCCACGGCCCACTGTACAAGCCTTAGCGATCGCGTTGCGATGATCGACCTCTTTCCACTCTCATGATTATTATTATTATTATTATATTATTATTATTATTATATTATTATTATATTTTATTATTATTATTATTATTATTATATTATTATTATTATTTACATTATTCACAGCATCTTACTGGTCGGTATGTTCAACCACACACAGCTATGATGACCAGGTGTTGTGGTTGCTTTTACTGAAGGTCAGCATTGCGTTCGGACAATACGGCATGTATTCAAAACTTACTGTCTTTTGCATATATACATTCCTGGTATCCAAGTGAGACACTCCAGTGCCCGAAGTGTCATTTTCGGTGGATCACTCCCGTAGCTGATATGATTATAGGCACATTGTCACTTTAACTGAAGGTCCACTGAGTTGCCGACTCATAGGCGAAGATCGGATACTCTGGATCTTCTCTTGATATTTTCCCGATATGTTGTGGGTATTGGTAAAACTTGATATATCGATAAGGAAACCTGCTGTGGTTTCTATCCATGTACGTTATATCGGGTTCTATTGCCGCCGACATGTCTGTCCAGTTGATAATGGAACGATCCCAGATTAGAGGTGTGTGCTCACTACTTTCAAGCACATTCTGAGGCACATATTTTATATACGGCACGAAGTGGGGCGAGTAAGCCCGTCTCAACGCCAATAATTGGTGTACCTGCTTCGCCACTTCATCATGCCTTCTTTTTGTATTTCAACCTGTGGCGTGGCTGCTACATCCACTGTCACGTGTTGTATAGTTCGCTTGCAGCCTCACATCTTTCTACACGAGGTCGGAATGAATGGTGCATCTCTCAGAATGTGTTTTCTGTAGTTCAATGTTGGCTACCACTTGCGTCCTGGATAGCTATCATTGAAGGCTTCTGTCTCCGGAAAAAGAGATCCCCGCGCTGAGCCATGCGTGCGGACGCAGAGATGTCGACTTCTGGTTTACCAAGCTCGTGAGAGTACCTTCCATGCGTTGCCTTTGCTTATCCATAAAGCGTTATCTTCTCTTCCGTTTCATATGATTGGTTGAACAGGGCGGATTCAAGGCTTTTTCAAGTTCAGAGGACTATAGTTATTATCAACTGCGCCTCACTGCCTTGGCTGAACTCTCCCACAATGTTCCAAGAAGTATCTTCTGAGTGAAGCAATTTGAGAGCTGTATTTAGATTTATTAGATCACAATACCTCGCCCTCCTTGCGACCCTTTTGGAAGCGTAAACGCCTCAGTACTTGAAATGGATGATGTTTTCCGGTGTTGAGTTCATAGCGGTTCGAATGTGTCTCTGCGAGGTTGTCACGTCTGTATGCCTCCATTTAATAACGCCAAAGGAGTATGTCAGCCACTGGAAATAACAAATGATTGATGGCCTGCACAAGGTTTCTACAGAGAGTTGAAGTTTTTTAAAGGTCCATGCAATCGTTTACACACTTCCAGTTGTTAGTATATTCTTTAGTAACAGTGTGTTTTGCATTCGCGAGTACTGTTGCGAAACCAAGTATTTGTAATTTCATGGGGTTCCATTGAAGGTAATCTTTGTTATTATCAAGTTTCCAAATTTATAACTTAGCATTATGACGCGAATGGATATTCACTCCTCCTGCATTTATTCAAACCGAATTTCATCTTAATGTGTCGTCAGTGAACTTCTCCCGTCACGTTTATTAGTTGCCGCATATGACTCTCAGTTCTGCCATGAGCTTCAGGTCATCCAATGTAAAAGGAAGATGTGAGACCACGAAGAAGAGTTGAGTTTCCTTTTTAAGAGCGATTCCATAATTAGATGAATTAAGTAGAGCTAGAGAGGGATTTCAAGGCTAAAGCGAACAATAAAGGCTTAAAAGAGTCACCCTGGAAAATCCCTCGCGATGTGTTTTTTTATAGTATCTGTGTGGACGGATTGTTTTTCCATTAGAAGAGATACAGTTTTTGTATTCGCCGACTCAATCGGTCAGTTTTTCAGGAAGTTTTGGATAAACGGGTGGACCCTTGTATACACTGCCAAACATTGAAGGAGCCAAGAATGGGGCACGGTGTCGAATGCTTTAGCGTAATCTATGTAGCATGCGTACACGTTTCTTAGTGGTTTTCAAGACTTGCCGAACCATAAATTACAGAGTCTTATAATGAGTTGCTGCCTTGCATCCCTAGATCCAGGTCTACATCCTTTTCTGTTCATTTGCTAGATGTTCTGTTCCTCAATGTGTTTGTCATCATCTTGCGAAACACAATTAGATGTTATGAAGTTTGGTAGAAAGTTTGAAGGCAGGTTATAGGCCTGTAGCTTCGAGGGGTCTTTTAGTGTTCCACCCTCCTTTGGTAACAAAAAATGTTCTACACCTTCAGTGAGAGAAAGTGAGGTAGATTTTCTGGATGGAAGAAAATATTGAATTATGAATTAGCTATATGATGGTGAGTGGCTGCGTAATTTTTTGAGCCAATAATTGTTGAGGCCATCACTGCCTGGTGCCTTCCAGTTATGTGCTTTGTTAACGCTGCTTGGACAATGTTCCACGGTGATGATTGGTTCCACATAGAGGATATCTCGGTGTCTGTTCGATATCCTTTCAATCCACGTCATATTCTGGGTTGTGGGAGCACAGCAGATGACCAGCATTAGGCTTCCAAAAGTCCCTCTATTTGTGCTTGAGGGAAGCTTTGACTCTTCCATATCATTTACAAGCCCTTTGCCCTTTGACAATATTCCTGAGAGTGCTTTCTGGTTTCTTTTTGTTAAAAGAGAATCTGTTGCTTCTCGTATGCAATTCTGTTAGCGTCGAAGGCGTTTTGTTAACGCCAAAAGCTTTGTCGTAGGTGTCAAGATGTTCTGTTATTGTTGAATTCAAGCGGCTCGTGCTTCGTATTGAATTTTGTATTGATTGAGGATGTTATTTCATCCTTCTTCTCAGTTTTGTCTGAGATATTTCCATTTTTAAATTGTGTGAGTCTTCCAATATCCTCCTAGTGCTTTCTATACGATTCACCCCGTCTTTCGCCAAGGTGGCATTCTTTTTTCACTTCGATCAATTGCGGGAAGTTGCTTCGCGGCTGAGAGCTTGAAGACGCGTTACATCTGAAGCCACAACCGCAGCAGCCAATAAATTGGCTGTGTTGAACTTCTTCGAAAGATAGCGTCTTTGTTGTAGATGTTGTGGCCAGGTACTTTCTCATTCAAGGACGCTGATTGCTCTTGCTAATTTCTTCGCAGCAATTTTGTCTGGAATGAATAGCGTGTCAGTGGGTCAGCTTCTTCAAATTCCGCAAGAGCGACTGCAAATTCATGGCGAATTTCCACCTCTTCTCTACTCTTATCATTGCCATTACTTTCTGACATGGCGTTCCATTGTCATCCTGAGTTTGCCCACAGATGATATCTTCCACTGCCCTCAGATTTACTGAGGTTCTGAGAGTAAGCATGTTTCTCACTTCTTTCCTGATTGCTTCCAAAACTGGTGCAGAGAGGAGATTTTTCTGAACAAATTGCTCGACGGCTGGTCCGCTATTTCTTTGCCTCACTAACTTCAGAATCAGGGAAACGGTGAAGAAATCTTTGGTGTAACTTTTGTCGGTAGGCCGTAGTGTCAGTCTCCATTTTGGTAATGGTGAGTATTTCACGCATGATGAAGGTATTTATTTCTATAGTCCACTTCATCCTTCTGCGTTGCCTGCCTGCGGCAGTGGTCTCCTGGAAGCAATAGATTGCTTCTCTGGGAAGCACTTGCGGCAGTGCAGCTATAAGTGGAGATGGATGGGTGCTGCTATGTTCGGCTGTAGTATATTCGGGGTTATCCCCGATCAGGGCCCGCTGCTTCAGCTCCTGATCACCACCGCTTCGCATGCTGTCACCTCCAGCGGTGGCTCCGAAGGTGCCCCGGCGCTCCCCAGCAGCGGCTTGCTTTTCCGAGGGCCTTACGACGCATATTCCGTGTCTCCATATCTCTATGGGTGTGCCATCGCCCTGTTTGCCGCCAAATATCTGACGTTGCCGTCTCCACGTGGCTAAGTTCTCAATTGCTCGGACGTAGGGCTGGGCTTTGGGAGACTTATTATTATTATTATATTATTATTATTATTAACCAAGCCAGTATGTATGTGACCACATTACGCGCATGAAATTGAAGGGGGTCGTTGAATGCCGCCACGACTGCGACTTGGAGGGGAAAAAATTGAAGGTGGTCTTGACTGAATTTTGTGGTCAAAAGAAATTTCAGGAATGGATTGTCAATCCATACCAGATATTCACTAATGCACTTAAGGAGAGTCAAGAATTAAGGAGGTCAGAGCAATGTTTATTGTAGTGACGTATCTCACTCTTGGTGCACTGCCTTAATACCCATTCAAATCAAGCTCACAACAGAAACTTATTGTATCAGCAACAGATTGACTCAAAGTTTCCCCAGCAAATCGCAACTTCATCTTTCCCTGTTAACATTGCATATGATGCGTGCCCGGTTTATTGGCCTATTATTCCTTCAAGTGCCGTCTATCATTGCACAATTTCGAAAAATATTAATAAAGATATAAATGTAGGTAATAAAATAAGTACAATGCAGTGTCTTAAGATATATCAACCAACGGTGTCAACATTAGACTTTAACACAAAGCAGGACGGTTCAAAACATTCCGAACACAACAACTCGGGGTTGGTGTCCAGTCCTTCCTCCTCATCGACACGATCCACTTTCTGAGAATATCCTTGTATTTTAGAGGAAAGATAAAAGAAAATATGGTTAACAATACAATTATGTCACTTTTGTAGCATATTCTAACAAATATTCAAGCGGTATTTCCAAGTCGTATTTTCAAGTTATGTCTTCGGTACATACCTATGAAAAGTAATTCCTGATTTTTTTTGAACCTGTTGGTGCAGTTGTACGCAGCATATGAATCAGACATGTTAATGAATGTATCCACGAAACCTGCACGGTAAAAAATCTCAAAATATTGGCAGAAACTGTACCTACACTACAACAATACCAAATGCACAAGAGTGTTTTGCCAACAACTGCCATGGCGACTGCCGGAAAAGTTGGCTTTACTTTGCCCTATTCATAGAGTATATACATGTATATCATGTATATCATTGAATTTCCTGGAATACGATTTGTTTCAAATAAATGCGACGAGATCGCATTGCTTGAGAATCTGTGGTCACGAGCAGTTTCGTAGCGATCGTATAGAGAAGCTAAGCAATACGCTTATAGGGGTGGGTTCTATACGTTGGCAAGCTTTCCTTGCACGGAATGCCGTCTCCGTGTCCCAGTGTTTTGAGGCGCGGCAAAAAACAGCAAAAACCTTGATAACGAATTTAATCCGTAAGTAGTACGTTTAATTTCGGCCAGACAAAGGCAACCATGACGATTTCTTCAATAGTTAATTATTCTTACGCCAATGTGTTAATCGCGTCGATTGCCTGCCTTCTTTTCAGAATCTCCTCTTCTGACGAGAACGCAAGGCGATGGACATGCCCTCTTGGTGCAGTTTCTGCAAATGGCCTCCCAATCATCTAAGCAATAATAAGCAATATCAACATGGTTTGTAGAAAATGGTATCAGTATTAATTTTTTTCGTACTTTGCTACGTACAAGGGGAAAATTTGAAACGAAATATTGGAGCCATTTTTAGAAAATAATTGTTTACAAATCACATATTTCATTCAAAATTACGCGAAAACTAATTATATTTTAGAAAATTGCGCATGACCTAATTTCAAGTTTTTTGTTGTTGTTGTTTTATTAGCAACAGACGTAATTGAGGAAAGATATCTATTTTCATTATTGTAGTTGTCGGAATCCGCTAAAAGTTTGAACTTTCGCAATTTTCGAAAATTTCAGAATTCAGTCCTGTGCCAGTTTGTGTCTTAATCATTATTCCAGGACAAATTTCAATGAAAAATTGAAACAATTATGTAAAATTAAAGTTTGGAAATGTTGAGACCTCTTGTAAAGTACCTCCTAAAATCAGAACATACGTTTCAAACTCTCAGGAACTTGAGTTCCTTCATATCAATCGGGGACGATCAATTTTGGAGAAAATTTTCTAAAAAGTTTAGCGCTAACGTTGATCACGGACACAGAGTGAGACCTTTTGTCGTCAATCGATTTTTCTGTATCAAGGTTCCACAAAATATAAATTCTAACTTCACTATGTTTTTGATAAAGTAATTCAATACATGTTGAAACAAGATTATTCAACTTTTTCGATATCTGCGCCCGACAATTTGAGTTTTTCTATCAAAAAATTGCCTATACCCTCCGCATCATTTTAATGCTTTCTCTTCACTATTTACGTAGTAAGGCGAGAGAGTAAAATAAAAATACTGTTGAGTAGAAAGTTCTAACTACTTCCTAAACGAAAACATTTAGTACTTTATATTAATAGAATATATTTATTCTCAATATTAGGAACCAGTGAGATCTAAGATAGTGATAGAAAACCAGGTTTTGAAGCAAGTAGGCAATGCTAATTATCTAGGAATTAATATATCGTACAAATGTGACAGCAACATACTTATGAAACTCTCGCGGTTCCAGTTAAAGAAGAACCCTTACTACGAAAATCCGAAAAGAAACCAACCTTGTCATACGGCAGCGAATGCTGGGTTTTGAAACAAAGAAAAATGAGCAGAATACAGGCGTCAGTGATGACGTTTCTTAGGCCATTAAATGGTTCTTCGTAAACTGATCACCAAAGAAATCAAGATATCGGAAATAATATATCAATCCTCGATCACATCGAAAAGTATAAAATTAGTTGGACCCACCATCTATATAGAATGGAAGAGCAGCGTCTTCCTGAGAAGGCATGGAAATATCGACTCCTTTGAAAACGAAATCCCGGACGGGCAAGGAAACGATGGATCATTCGAACAGTGCGTTAGACCTAGATCATGAACATGAACAAGAAGAAGTAGAAGAAGAAGAAGATCAATATTGTCTGTAATATAATTATCATCATTAATATAGCGAGAATGTGACAGGAAATTTCTGTTGGAAGTAATAGATTCACAGTTAGTTCCTGCTCCAGACAGATGCGCATGAGCAGTTAAGAAGACCCTCCTACCGCTGCCCCCGTCGCGGCCCCCTGCGCCGCATGAATCTCTCCAATTCCGAGCGCAGGGGTGGTGAGTGCCAGGCTCGCCTCGCGCTATATGCTCTTCCAAGGAGAGGGAGTTTGCAATTTCACACAAGCATACCCGTTTGCCCACTACTTCTTATCAGCCAAGGCTGAAAAGCAATTACAAGTCTTCCGTACACTGAAACATTTTTCAAATGCTAGTGACAATGGGCGAATAATTTACATACAGATGAAGTATTAAATCCAAAATATCTATGGAAACATTGTATTTAGGGAAACTATGAGAAGTTGGTAGCTTTGTAAAAAGACGGTAACTATTCCGTTTCCATAAACTCCTAATTGTTGATACTTTTATAAACGACTAATTCAGTAAGCGACTTAGGATATTTCAAAGGAAATATATGTTTCTGTAATAATTTATAACGCATATCAGTGTCTTCAAGCATAGTGTTCAACATTACTTCACGGTTAACGAGACATAACCGTCCGTAATATGGTTTTTAGAATACAAATAGTGGTATATCTATAAACAAGAAATACCTAGCATATTCCAGGAAACTCTTAAAATTATTGCACACTTGAAGATTAACTTCTTACTTTCGCCGAGGAGTTCGGAAGGGGAGAAGTGAAAAGAGAAAAAAATATCCGGTATGATTTACCATTACCTTTTTGAAGGACGGACGTCACCTTTGTAACCTATTCCATCATGCCACCTACGGTAACACATCACACCTTTGAAACTCTTCCCAACTCATCATCCTCATCCCTTCTCCTCTACACCCCACTACCCACTTCAAGATATTCTACTCTCCCTTTCTCCCCATTATCTGCACGACTAAGCACCGCCTTTATCTTCTCTCGTACAGAGCGAATAACTCAACTACTACGTCCACTCTCTGTGCGAGCGAAGCCCAGAGGAAATAAGCAGACGAAGAAAAAGCGAGAGGAAGATGGAGAAATAAAAAGGCAAATGACCTTTTGAAAACGATGCTATCCTAGATAAAATAAAGTGAACATGACACAAATGCAAAATACAGCAAAGACAGGTGCGCGCGGCGTACATTCCGATATTTGTGATTTTTTCCGAAATGAGAACATGACGTCCGGCGGTGCGATAAC
>BOPP01000149.1:1395863-1459252 GCA_017312745.1 Gryllus bimaculatus | reverse complement strand
AAAATATACGACACGGAACAGAAATGAATGTCCTCGATCAGAAATGAAAGACACTAAACGGAAACTTATGGTGCCGAACGGAATAGATTGGAGCGGAAAGGAAAAGAATGGCGTTGTGGGGAAAACACTCGTGCCCAACCGAACTCCGTGGATCAAAATGGTCGAACGGAATATTGTGGAACTTAGCGGAATGACGGAACACATTGTGCCGCATGGAATGAAGTGCTGGCCGCGTCGGCGTCGCTCTGACAGCACGCGCCAGTCACTCTGACAGCGCGCGCCACACGTGGGGCGTCCACAGGTACCAGCGCTCACCACACTCGTAAATAGAAGTTGAGGAGGAAGAGGCTGGAAAATGCTGCTGAAAAACGGAACAAGCATAAAAATATATACAGTAATGAAAAATACAAAAAATTAACGCAAAAAATTGCACTAACGTAGCGTAGTCGATCGTAATGAAGCTTATCGTATAAATCGGAGAGGATCGGAATTGTACCGGGCGTAACATAACGGAACAAATCCGAGCAAACTTATACGAAATCGAACGGAAATAAACGGCACCGATCAGAATCGTAATACCCAAACGAAAACGGACGTGCCCAACGGAATAGAATGGGGAGAAGAGGGAAAAATGTCGAACGGAACACCCTGCTGCCGAACCGCACCCCACTGGCCAGAATAGTCTAACGGAATATAGTAGGACTTATCGGAATGGAACCTCGTGGAACAGAGCGAGCCGTGCTGCTGCAGTGAAGGCAGGCCACGCCATCGCCGCTCTGGCAGCGCTCACAGGGTGTCCAATGAAACCGAACCTTTGGAACCGCAATGAAAGGGGCGGTACGGAGCAAAACGTTACAGAATAAAACAACAAAATTACACAACACAGTAAGGAAGTGGGAGATCGATTGGGAACGAATGGAAACGAGTGGAGAGCGGCACGCAGCGTGTAATGGAGAGCTGGCCGTGCCGGCACCATTCTGACATTTAACGACGAGCGCGCGGAATCCACAGATACACTCACAGGCAAAGGGGTGACCTCGAGATAAATATAAATTGAGAATGAGAAAGAAGAGAGTCTGGAGTGTACTGGAGAAATGAAGAAAAGAGAGAAAATGAAAATTGAATATGGGACAATGGAAAATAATACAAAGCGAAGCATATATTATTTTCCATTCCATATAAAGAGAGCATAATGTAACGTAACCTAACGGGATAGAACTGGGTTCTTCGTAACACAGCGGAACAGAATACACGGAATCAAACGTAGCCGAAAAAACGAAAGTGGCCAATGTGGCACAATGAAACCGAACGCGCATGTCTGGCACCGACAGAAACAATGGTGCTGAACGAAAAATAATACGAGCGAACACAACTCCGCGGAACGTAACCTAACGTAAGTGACATCTTTATACCTCGGAACGAATCATAACGTAACCGAACGTAGCCGAACAAAACCAAATGAAAACGAACTGTAACGGAACAGAAAAGAGTTGATCAGAACACTAAGGAACAGAATGGGGTCAAACAGAACAGAATGGACCCTAGTGAACTGAAACTCTTGGGCGCGAAGGCACGTACTGTAATGAAGATCTGAACGCACCAGCGCCGACTTACGACTCATGCGCAAAATTGTATTGGTAGCAGAGTTCATAACGGCAAAGACAAGGAGGAGAACGAATTCAAACTCGATAACGTGAGAAAAATATAAAATAGAAACGAGAAGGGGGAAAAGAAAATAGAACTGTGGTAAAACCTTTTCCACTCTTCCTCTCTTTCTCTTCTTTTCCTCTTCCTCTTCTGTTTCCTCTCCCTATCGCCTTCCTCTTTTCTCCTATTTCTATTTCTCTTCTTTCCCTCCTCCTCTTGTGTTTACTCTCCCTATCGTCTTCCTCTTTTCTCCTAGTTCTCTTTCTCTTCTTTTCCTCCTCCTCTTGTGTTTCCTCTCCCTATCCTCTTCCTGTTTTCTCCTATTTCTCTTTCTCGCCTCCCCTTCTTCTTCTTCTTCTCTTCTTCCTCCTTTGCATTCTCTTTCCTATTTCCTCGTCTAACGCTGTTCTTCTTACGTAGCGTTCTGGCCGTCCCGTCGTTCTCCTTGGCGCTAGTCGCCTGCGGCGAAGGAATGCCACATCTCCACCCCGAGCGATTCGCAGGCGCCAAGGGCACCCATTAGCGGCTGACGCCGTCGGGAGGCATTCCGCTTATCTGCTCGGAAATCTCTGCGCTTTTAAATTGCCTGCTTTAAAACAAATTCGCCAGGGTTCAGCAGGAGCGTCTCGTTCTTCCACATACGAATGACGTCTAATTGGGTACGTATGACGTAAAATTCTTACTGAAAAGTGATTCTAAATTTTGAAATTCATGAACACAAAGTTATATATCAATAAGTAAAATCTAATAAACTTAAGATTATTACTATGTTTAATATTAACCTTATTTTATAATAAAATACCTTTATGTCTGGTGTTCATTTCAGTCTACATTGTTTTGATTCTTTTGATTCGAGAATTTCACCTCATCTGAGAGATGTCAGTCAATGTGGAAGTTGCCTCTGGAAAAAGCGGGAGGAACAATCAATTTATTGTTACTATCGTGTGTCAGTTAAAAAGCAATTTCATTGTACAATATTAATATACAATCTCTGTTAATCAACAAATTTCTTGAATGTTATCTCTAAACGGAATTTAATATTACAAAAACGAAATAAATATATTAGAGCCACATGCCAATATTATTTTGGTTTCTTTTGAGTGCCTCCAGAACAGTTTAAAAAAGGAAAAAGTAAGTCTCTCAGTCAATTTGAATAAAATTATCTGGTTTACCATAAGGTTTTTGGATATAAACGGACTTTTAACATTAACTTTAACTTACGACGTCACCCCTTTGACTGGTCCCTGATGACGTCACCGAGACGAATCTGAAGTTACATATACAGCGTGACCCTTGACAGCTTCGGATATTTCGGATTTTTAATGTAAATATTAATGTTTGTTGCAGGATGAAAAGTACGTCCGCAGACGCGCCTAGTTGGCTGGACAATTGCACCGAAATGTGAGCAGCGAAGGGTCGCCATCTCTTCCCGGAGAGTTGTGCCAACGCGAAGTGCGAGTGCGAGTCCAGAGAAGTTCCTCCGATGAGCATACCGGTTCCCGGAGTCCCAGGGTCGCAGTCCGATGCCGCTCCCGATAGCCTTGACACCGGGCAGGTGCCTCGTTGCTGCCCGCCCTGCCCCTCACCCCACACCCACCTGCTCTCACGCCCGGCCAAACCTCTTGCTCGCTCACGCCCGCACCCTTCTCCGTCCATCCCCGCTCATCACAGCCCAGCTCATTAGCCCGATTCCGCCTCACAGCGCTCACCCATCCCCGCCTTCTCTCGCCCCCGCACACTCAGACATCCCCGCCTCTCCCCACACTCTCGTCCCTCACCACTCTCTTGCTTCCGATCCCTTTCTCGATCCGCTTTCTCTCTCCCCACGCCCGCTCCTTTTGTCCACATCTGCTCTTGCGTTTCCGACCACTCTTTCTCCTCTGCCCACTCTCACGCCCCCATTCAGCCACTCTCTCCACCATCTCTAGGCCGTCCCCTCCCCAGGCGGCCCGCTCCCCGCCCCCGCGCGACCGCTTCGCCGCGCGGCGTGGGCGCGGTCGAAACCTCATGCTCGCGACGCGACCGCAACGCTCGGTGGCAAGGCGTTAAGTATTTTGCGGCAGCCCTAAATCATTCTTAATGGGACGAAATGCCCGGTGCATATTTCTGCTCGTGGACGAGGTCTCAGCCTCAACGTGTGCCAGTGAGTTACAGGGAACGCGCGGAGACGGGGTGTCGTGAGAAATATTCCCTAGAAGCGACTGCGGTACAACGGCTTGCCTTGGGTGCAAAGTACTCGACGACAGTTGCTGACGTACTGGCATGCGCGCTGAATCCGATTTGCTAGTGCTTTTCATCTTCTTCTTCTTCTCCTCATTCGTCTTCTCAGTTTTCTTCTGCTACTTCTCGTCCTTCGTTGTCTTCAAGTCAGATAGGGACCTCGTGTCAAATTGTATTCTGCACTTTTTTGTATTTTCTTTCTTTTTACTTTTCAATATTTCGCCTGTATTTCTCCTTTCTTACTCGCCCGTTTTACCCAGATTCGCTCATATTCTGCTTGGGAATGCGATTATGTTCAACACCTTCTTTCTTAAAGTTTGTCTTTCTACTGTTCTTTCATCTCTTTTATTTCGTTCCAAATTTATTAAACTTCTTAAAACCATCATTTAGAAAATATCCAATATGCCAAATGCATTTTCGTTTCCCCTGAATTGTTTTTAGTGCGTGTTTTCGTCAGACTTTTACATAAAGCATACTTATATACTTAAAATATAAATTTAATATGCAAGAAGTAAATATTTCACTTACAGAATACTTTTTCATTTCAATACTTCTCAATGTTTTTACATTGTTTTTATTTATTCACGTTTACATATTAGAATTACGACTTTTATCTTCCATATTATTGTAAAATAATTTCCATATTTAGGAGTAAAAGTGTAATGTTAAAGTAAAATAAAACCAATATACCTCATTCCTTGCCTCATATCTTACATAAGTTCCCACCCCTGTCACAAAGGTCTTAGAAGTCAACTTGATCATAGCAAATCACTCCAATCCCACTCATGTCAGTCCAATTAAGCGACTCTATAAACAAGGATTTATGTGTCATAACCCACTTGGTGAGGGGGAGAACGGAATAATTATTGTAAACCCTCAATGTAGGCGCTATGATTCTTGTTAGTAATACTAATACTAGTGTAATGGACCATAAATCAAATCCTATTGTGCTTGGAGTCAAATACACAGGTGAGATCCGAACTCAAAGGTTACGGGGTGAAATTTATCGCTGGAAGATGTTGTTTATCACCAGACAGATTTCGGGAACTAAAAGAAAAATTGTTGAAGGAGAGAGTGAGAAAGCAAAGGGACGAAAAGTGTGCGTAAACGGAGTTGGGACGAAAAGAAGAAACGAAATATTTATTTCCTCCTGGGTGTATAACTGCCATGACCGCGGTTTCTTTCACCGATCAGTGACTGTGTGAGCGAATGTTGAGGTGATTTAGAACTGTTCAGTAAATTTAGCTTCATTCCTTTGTTTAATTGTTGAATTTAATTGTTGATTGTTGTAGTTATATTATTATTACATATTTGGTTATAATGAAATACATGATCAATTAACAACGTTTAGTATGGTGCCAATAAATTACCGTTTGTCAGATTTTCCGTAGTAATTCGTGTGCTTTAAAAACACCTTTGATGTAGAATTACACAAGATTTTTATATTTTTTTCAATATCATTCAAACTGACAATATATTCTGAATTGAGCAACTACTTTATCATCTCATACGCCACAATATCATTGCAATATATGAGTGCTATATCATTCAGAGATTCTAGAATTCCGGTATCATTCACGAAAAGAGATGTTTCACAACGTTGAAGACGTTATCTTATCAATACACGAATGCATTATTTCTTATTTACGTTTAATTCTTACTTCAAATTATCCATTCAATATTTATTGTTGTGCAAGAAAATCTTTGGTCTCATCTCCAAACGTTCTCGCCACTTTCAAACTATTTATGTTATTTTTTTCGTCTCCCGGTAGCAACTGCATATGCTTGCAATCTATTTTAACGTACCTAATGAGGCCTTTTTCTGCAAAGGTTTCGATATCCTTGCTGTAGGCGGATACCCAACCACGGAACCCTTGGCTACAATTCTCTATCTGCATACCAGAGTTCTAATCTCTATCTCCGTTTCTCCTTTGCATCTTGTTGGGGCCGTCTTATCTTAAGCATCTTTCGTAGCTTCGGAGTTTCCAGCCTCGCCCAAAGAAGAATCTTGTACAAGAATCCGGGCGCGTCTACAAACAAATCCGTGACTTTTCATAGTGTAGAACTACGCCAGGTGACGGAAAATGCATTTGGAATCGACACTTGGTGGATGTAGATGCTATGGATTAACACTTAGATAATATGGGTAATTTACATAATAAATGTTAATCCTAAAACATATTGTGTTCATAGCTACCGGTTTGTTTGCGTCTGAGGTTGTGCCGTTGCATGAATAAGAACAGGACGGATAACTGGAAGTTTTTGAAATTTTAACAATAATAACGTGAAGTAAACATTAAGCTGTGTTTTTCTGTTTATCGAAGATTACACAAGCGTACAAAATAAAATTAATTTGTCATATGCGAAGACTTGAAACATGTTTCCCTATGTATGTCAACGGGCTGAATCCGAATCTTAAGCCAGCATTGCGCCACCACCCTCCAGTGTTTTTTTAAATCGCGAAAAACATGTACGAGAACTAAATTTTGGTTTCTTGTAGCGTTATATTCTACAGAACACCCAAGATTTGAAATATGTTTCTCTATGTATGTCCACGCTCTGAACCCGAACCCGAAAAATTGCACCACCACCTTTCAGGTTTTTTTAAACACAAAAACCTGGAAGCTGATGGCGCAATTTTGGATTCATATTCAAATTCAGCGCATTAACATAAGTAGAGAATTATGTGTCAAGTCTTTGCGTCTGACATCTTTCTTTTTTGTGAGAGCTTGTGTTTTTGATGTGACCTATGGAAGTTACAGTTATGAAAAACATTTTCATTGGATAAATATTTTATTATTCTATTCGAAACTTTTCGATATGCTATTATGAACGGTTCTGGAAACAACGAAATCAAATCGACTTTGAAAAGCGAATCTAAAAGTTAAAGAGAAATATAAATAATACTATGAAAAACGGAGAATGGCTGTTAACAAATTAAAGAACTATATGGAAAATGTTGAAAAAAGTAACTGAAAGAAATACATATACTCAAAAAAAGCTGAAAGATTTTTTTAATTTCCTGACGTGATCACAGTGTTTCAAAGAGCATGTAGTTATGAATAGTTGGAGTACTAAATTTCAGTCTCAACGGCGCGTGAAATTCCGTCTCCACGTAAATTGCTGAGTCTATTGCACTGCTCCGAATCCGAAGATAAGTATGGAACGACATCGGTATGCTCCTGCATCATTTTCTCGCCAGGACAGAGATGGTGTACGCTGTCAGTTATGTTCACACTAGACAGCGCTTCCGAGACTTAATTTGCAGTAAGTGACTTAGCCACAAGCGTACTGTCACTGGTCAATAAGTCCATTCAGAAACAACAAAAACAAATCAGATATATCATCTCCAAACCAATTACTAACTAAATATTTTTTAGTAAAATGGTCTCTACTCATACGATATCTAATTTTTTTCTTCTAAAGGCTGAAATACACGACAAATAAAAGAAAAAGGCAATCTTATGTATATGAAAAAATGAAAAAATTCACCTTCAGAGTAGCTGAAACCTCTGACATAAAGGGAATTAAAAACTGAGGGTCATAAAATTGTTCAAAGATAATCAATCGCGACACGTGGATTTCCTACATTTACCCCGGAAGGATAATACCTCGTCCTTCACAATAACATGCAAGCATTCAGAAATCGTCTGCGATTATTGGTTAGGCTTAAAATGCGTGACCAAAGGGCATTCCTTCTCTATATGCGCTTACGACGCGAACGAAACAGCCATGAGCATTTCCTGCATTTATTTCTTCCTTTCACTTACACAATCACAAGGCTTGCACAATCTTCCTCGTGTGGCAGCCTGTTGTACCCGTACATTTCTTGCAAGTTAAATGTGCCAACACAGACACTTCATTTCACAACCAGTGACCTGATACTTCTATGTTATCTTTCCTCCCCTCAAATTAATTATAAATAACAAATGAACAATGGCACCACAAAAAAGAAAAGCAAGAATATGATGAGGCAAAGTGGGTCGTATTATAATTATATATCAATTCTTCTTTCCTTATCATTCGAAAGCTGAAATCAACGTAAAACATTGTATTCATTATATTAAAATTAAACAAAACATGAGGAAATAATAATCATGAAAGATTAGTATTTTATGACATTATATTAAATAATTTTTAATTTAAAAAATATCAAAAATGGTCGGGGTACATTTTAGCATTATACGAGTAATTAAAGTTTTAAGTTAGAAAATGTAACCTTACTAAAATCACTGAACTCGAAATTCCTTTTGTTTAACAAAGTAAAATTTATATGTAATTCTCCGAGCTAAATCCTTAGACTTACAAGACTACTATGTATTTCAGCCCTCAACATCAAGTTTTAAACATTCGATGGAAATTGAACTTCTAATACTAAGATTTTTCCTTTAATCTGATGGAAATCTATTGACCAGAGCACCTTCCATACAACAGAGCAGTGTTGTCAATGGTCGGGGATATGGCGACTTCTCTCATGCAGTTTCTTTGACGTGGGCCGTAAACTTCCTGATAGTATTTAGCAAAGTTATCTTGGAACAAGTACGTTCAGCTGAGAACAGGCCGCCTGTGTTGCACACTTGCACTTCTGTTCATCGCAGCCTTTACCGAGTTTTATTTGTTTGCTGATTTATTTAAAGTTTGCTTTACGAGAGCTCTTCAGATGAGCAGCCACGGGAGAGCAAGAATTACATTATTTTAAATTATTGTACTCTTTTTTAACTACCAGATGTACCGGAGATTTACTTAATATCGTCGTCTGTTGGACAGGAAAATGAATGAATTTATCTATGGTGCATCTCCGCCCTAGCCTGCCATGCCCTGCACCACACAGGCGAAACCCTTCGGCATCTTCCCCCATCATCTCCTTGCTCTGTCCCTGCTTCATTCTGCCCCGCCTTCTCCACAACGATCACCGTTGCTTCCACCGTCGTTGCTACGGCCAGTTGTAAAATGATGCATTGTTGCAAACTCCTTTTCTTCAAATTTATTTCTTCTTGCTGATTGATTTCCATTACAATAAAGACTGAATTATCCTTAGGTCTAAGTGTCAATACACTTCTCGCATTCGTTAGATTGATAGGTAACATGAGTTTGGCAAGCATTAGTTGGTACTGTTGCATTGTTTTGTGTTTATGTGTGTGTGTGTGTGTGTGTGTGTGTGTGTGTGTGTTCTAACATCTGACACACGTATAGTAAAAGTTTTTATGGCAATTTTGGAAAGTTATTGGAATAAGTTAAAAATATTGAGTAGGAAAGGGTTTAGCTTCCCTGAAAAAAGCGCGAGACTCATATGAACGAGATAAAAAAAATGTTGTAGATTCCGAAAAAATAAGTCTCTTAATGCAATCTGTTACAGAGAAACAATTAGAAAGGCATTCTTCATGTTTTATTTATTTTGTGGCGTCATATCAGTCGCCTTGTACAAACGTGACAAAATATTAGCCACGTGCATTTCATGCTCATGGACAGCGCTGGCGGGAAGAGACGCCGGGCTGAACAATGGCAAACCTAGGGAGCGGAAAGGAAGGGGTGCCGGGTCGTGGGTGGCCGCTTGTGAACCCCATAGACCACTTGTGGCAAACTTGGGAACCCTGTAGACAGGCTAGCTGTGGAAACTCGTCGGCGGAGACAGCGAGATTTCGCAGTTCCGTCAACCGGCCCAGAAGGTAATATAAATGGACCCCGGACCTAAACTCTTTCTTTTGATTCTTGCGTGCGTCGGTAGGAAGTCGTGTGGGTTGTGCGCGGCGCTGCATTTCAATGCATAGACTACTGAGGCAAGGAACTGTAGCCGGCGTGCTTCGTCGAGACGGGAGGTGCGGCATACTCGCTTGTATGTTCACGTAGGCTACTGGTGCATCACACCGAATATGATATCTAATTATCAGGTCATCGGTGGTGGCAACAAGAGAACATTCCTTCTAGTAACGGGTCAATGCTGTTTATTGTAATTATTGTACATAGTATTCAGGTGTGGGAGAATATTTCAAATAAATACTCAATAAATTACAAATTGTTCACGTCTGTAATTTATTGTCTCGGCAAACACCCCACAGACGTTTTCACATTTATCACATTCACTTTTTAGCAGGCGCCTTCTCCATGTGCATCTTACCGTCTGTTATAGCAGAGAACCAGCATTATGGTTGATTGAGCCAGCTAATATCTTGGTGTTCAAATCACAAAACTGTCAGATTTTAGACCAAATCAAAGTAACTGATCGAATTCATCTGCTGAGTTGAGGAGAATTCTACCGACTGGTTGCTCTGCTTAGTAGCCATCCATGATTTGCCTTATTAATTCAAGTCGAAAGCTAGAGCATTAGAGTAACAAACGGTCCACGGGTCGCGATCTTTTCTTCCTCTTTCTTGTAACCTCCACCCCTACACATTCTTACACATGCCTATTCACTTAAACTGACATGCGCCACACTAATACACATGTAGGGTGGTTAGAACTCATCATAACTGGGACGGGGCCTCGCAGTGGTGAGGTATATGATGGTGAAATTTCCCAGCAATCTAATATGTAGGTCGGCGCCGATCTCACCATTCAGTGGGGAGGAACATCACTGTTTCCCGGGTTAAAATTGCACCACCCTATACTTCGATTTATTTATAACGGACTTGACGTTTAATCAACGTTTAATCAGTGACGTATAATCAGTCATCTCGACTTTCCGTATACCCATATGTTCCTGCTGCTCCTTGCATGTCCACGCTTTTCCCACCTCCACCACCTCCGTTTGCAGCGCCTCCACCAACGCCGCCTCGAACACCCCCACCCCCACTCCGGCACGCCCCCCACTTCCCGTCGCCCCTCGTTTGTCCGCGATCGATATCGACTCCGCCGGCCGCCACTCACCTGGCAACCGGTCGACATAATGTCTCGAGAACGAGTGCCGCTATATCGATAGGTATCGAATTACGTGGGGACTCGCCGTGTCGTCGGTCGCGCGCAGGCGAACTGCTCTCCCCCGCCCAAGCGGCGAACTACCTGTTTTTGTGGGCGTTCCCCGCTTTGTGGCGAGCGGCAACACTCCATAAATTGCAACTCGGCCCATATTGTAGCCGCTGGGTACTTTTTTCACTCACGTATTATATTTTGTTGACCGAGAGCAGGGGAATGTTGGAAGACAATTTATGATTCGAGGAAACAATCCGTGTTTGTGAGTTTTTGTAGGATGTTTTTATAATTGCAACTGCGGATAATGATTAAAAACAATGAACATTTTTTATCGCGAATTCAGCGACAGTTAGCGGTGGATTTAGATATGGACTCTGTGAGCACTGGTCCCTCAGCGGCACATTTTTAGGGGTGGCAAATTCCGTTTAATCGAAAAGTATTTTTTATTTGAAAAATTGTTCAGAGACAGGTAATACAATTGCCCATGTTCATTCAATAGAGGGATCGCACAACTGGCCAGCTAAGAAAGATATCGAGGAATATTTTTAAGAAAATTATGTAAATTCAATACTATGTCAGAATGTCAAAAGCGTATATATTTTATGATATAAAAAGTGGAATTTTTAATTAATAATTAACAACTAATTGACCCGCGATCTCTTCAAAATCAATACATATATTTTAGTTAACTCAATTTGCGAGTTAACTCGAAGGTACAAAGCTTACAAGAAGATCAGTGAAAAGTTGTTTATGATTTTAAAATTTTAGGACTTCGAAATTTGAATGCAGACAATGTACAAAAGAAATCAAACTTGTTGATTTTTCTAAGAAAAATATTGAAAATTTGTCTTCAATGGAAATGAAAAAGTTTCTTCGTGACTTGTATATGGTGTATTTCAACGCTGATATTGCATACCGATAAGTAATTGCATCGCAGAAAGACCTTATTCATGATTGAAGCGAATGAAAAACTACATGAGATTAAAAATGACCGAAGATTGATTACATTCGCTTGCTTTGTTGGCAATAGAATGCGAAATTTCAAAATCAATAAACTGAGTTGACGTCATCGAATTATCAGAAAGACGCAAGTGTTTATTGTTTAATTTGTGTAATGTTATTAATTTTATTATAAAAAAGTGTTAATATTTATTGAACAAATGCTTAGGAATTATTGAACCTTTATCAACTTTATTAAAATATTAAAGAAAAGAAGTAAGGGCGGCCCGGAATGTAGTGTGTATGTCTTTGACTCGCGACAGTATTTCAAGCGATTATCGCTTATTAATTATAGTTGACATCAGAATAGAGTAGTGTAATTGAGCCCTAGTTACTGGTCGTACAACACGAAAGTTCTTAGTACAATGTGTTATGCATTCTTTTATAGTATTCTTACCTATATTCATACTATAAATGAAGTTTGAGAATAATATTTGAAACAAAAATTCACCAATCACCATATATTTACGTCATATCACAGACAATTGTATCTTATTTTGCAGTTATATGTTTATGAGAATCATCATGACCCTCCATACCTGAGTAAGGTATTTAATAAAATAAAATAATAAAATTCAGTTTTTTTTATTTTGTACTGTTCAACTAAGAGGTTAATAATCGTGAGTGCCAACGCTGAGCGACAAAAAAACAACAACTGAAAAGTCAAAGTCAAGGTAGTTTCGAGGCTTCAGATCTTGAGACTTCACTTCTTGAGATTCCATTCATACAGTTATCCATATTTGCGATATCGACATTTCATATTTCAATGTTTCGGGATGTCAATTACCGAAGATCAAGTGTCGAGGTTATCAAGTTTCGAATTATCACACTCATTTTTAGACGAGTTATCAAGATTTTAATTGGCATGCTTCGAATTATGACGATTCGAGATGTCAAGTCACGGAGATTCGAATTATCAATAGATTCCATTTATTGACGTTGGGGGCTGCGGAGGAGGCTCCACCGCATTAATAAATGCGCGGACACGCCCCACCCCGTCGCGCCGCAAAACCGCCGACGCGGGCCTTTCCTCGCGCCGTGTACGGAATCCGCGAGGCGCTTTGAGGCGGGCCGCTGCAAAAAGGGCGGATGCCTTCCATTGCGCTACATATCGCTTCTCGGGGGCGCCGGCGCGCGTACATCAACGGGGAGGGCCTTTGCGGGCGGCGGCGGCTTTTTTGGAGGTGAGGCGCTTGCGCCGTCTCCCAGACCTCGTCTCCGTCGTCACCCCGCAGCGGGGCGTAGCACTCTCAGACTGACGCCTCGTCATTAGGCTCGTCAACCAAATAGCTCAACGCGTTTCATTGTAGCTATGGTGCATAATATTGTAATTAGCATTGTTAACTGGCAATGAAGTTGGCGGGGGGCGAAGAGGCAAGCCATGACGACAGGACCTATTAAGAAATTACGTTTTTGAATTGCTTTCAAATATTTTGCATTTTTTTACACATTTTTAATTATTCAATGTTATTCCAAAGTAAGTGTTAAACATAAATTATTTGTCCATTTTATTTATACAATTTGAATGGACATTATTTTCTCTATTTTTATCTTTTTAATTAATTTGTAGATAAGTGATCGGGGAATGCAAAGAAGTTTTGACGTTAACGCCTTTCTTGAATATTCATTACTGTAGGAAATACTACTGTCTATGGTAAATGTTTTTTATTTTTGACATTTATCGCAAATGACTCTGAATGTATTGCACGTTTTCCAAATATTTCTGATATTCCGCCCACATAATATGACCTTCAGTAACAATTAACCAATATTAAAACAACGTCATACTTTTCCACCCCTTGTCATCCTTCACTCAGCACATCATCTCCACCAACACCTTAACCCCACTGGGGTAATTATCACCCTCATCTCGCAACACCCGCCACCGTGGCCGCTCGCTTCACCGCCCGCCATTATTGTCACCATTACGGGCACCGCCCCCGGCGCACTCATTAGTCTCCGCCCCTCCCCCGCGGCGGGCCGCGCCGCGCCGCGACACACCTTCGCTTTTGTTCGCGGCTGACGCCATCCGTCAACGTCGGCGCGCGCGCATGCCGCCCGCCGCAGCTGCCCTTCTTCTGCGGCGGCCGGCGCGGCGCGCCTCCCGCTACAAATCTCTACCTGATTCATTGAGCCCGCCCCGGACCGGTGCGCGGTTTTTCGCAGAAAATCGCTTTTTAATTGATTAATGTCGGTTGTACTACTTTTGATAATTGGAGCCCACCCGATTACTTATAGGCTGCGTGAGTCGCGTACCCGATGCGCCCAACACACGGACCGAAAAGCTGGCCGACGCGCTAGCCACGCCAGAGGTCGTTCGTTAATTTTTGCCGGGTTCCCATGCCAGAACGGCGACGCGTAAATCTTGATATGCTTTTTAAGGCTCTGCGGCTCGGCCGCTGCGACAGTTTTTGGTCGGCCCGCGCTGTTTGGGAGGCGTAATGTGTCGAATTTTGAGTCCCGGCCGCCGGCGGCGACTGGGTGTCCCGGCCGGGGCTTGATGAGAGCCGCTGCGCGGACGGTTCACGATGAATATGGACGAGTGCGGGCTCTAATTGTTGCCGCGGTCCGAGTGGACACGCCGTGAAAGGGAAACGACGTGACGGCGATCGTGGTGGACTGCGAGCTATTTTGCGCGAGGAAGTCTCAAGTAGTCCTCCCAGCCCCCCGTCCGCCGGGGAGGAAAGAAAACGAATCGATGGCGGCGAGCTAGAGGCTGGTTTTGTGCGCGGCCGCCGCGGTGTCGGCCGAACACGGCGGAATGTAGCGACGTCCGAGTATGGGGCCCCGTTTAAGCCGCACTCGTTGAATGGAGTGTAATGGTTAAAAACGAGAGTCGTTTTTCTCGGAATTCTAAAAATGAGGGAGTCCGCTCTCGGGAAAACTAAAAAGACCCGTCGGACGAAACGTTGCTCTTACAAGATGACTGAAATTACGCAATGAATCACATTCACACTTGTAAATACTGCCTCTTAATTTTATTTCATATTTAGTGAGAATGTGACCTATGCACCTTCTTCAGTGCGGCCCAACTTCTCGTGAAAGCGATGACGAAATCACCTGTGTCAGGCAGAAGGAATGGGCGAAAAAGAGACAAATACGCACTATAGGATCTTCGCCAAAAGGCAACACACACGCACACACGTGTAGTTCGCACATTCCTAAATTCTCTAACATTTTCTTCCATTGCGTCGGATACTGGTGTTAAGAATGAGGATAATATGTACAGGACAAAATACATATCTTGTTTAACAGAAACAAAATATACTTACCCTTACTCTTGAACAAATTGGTCCCTATTGGAATGTTAATAGCTACAATAGACAGACTAGATTAAGAAACTCACTTTCTTTCAGATTTAATTTATTATTTTATTCAATTTATAATTAAAATCACAAATATATTGAATTTTGGATTTGTTCTTAGTTAACTTCCGGAATATATTACTGAAAATGTGTTGTAAGAGGCACCAAAACGGATCAGAAATTGCAATCTTCTGAAAAAGTGTATTTTTAAAAGCATTTCAAAATCTGATGCAAAAATTACAGATGTTTAAATACAACGCTAAAATATTCTTAATCTTAATAATCTTTATTCTCAGTAATTATGATTAATTAATTTTTTTTAATATTTCAGGATTTTATCAGAACTTAACACTTATGTGCTTGTATAGGCACTCTCCACGAATCTGTAGCTAATACAAACTTTCACCTTAAAATGATGCAGGAATACATTTAAAACTTCATGTTGTTTTACATAACGCGATAAAAGGTGTCACCATACACATTTGAAAATTTTTAGGAAAATATTTTTAAAATAACTTTTTTGAAATCATATAATGGTGTAGCCGATCAGATGACAATAGTGCCGTAGCGGTCTCGGACCAGAAAATAGCGGGTTCGAGTCCCGCTTCGGGAATGGTTGTGTTGTGTGTGTTTTTGTATGTTTGTCTATTTCATCATCATTTGAGCGTTAAAAATGCCGATCCTCTCAATAGAAAGTAGCAAGCAGCAACCTGATATTGAAGAGTGAGCTCCGGTGGGATACACGTATTGCTTGGCCCCATGTTGGCCGTTTATCAAAACAAAAAGAAAAACAAAAAAATGGTGAAATGAAAAATGTTTACAAAATAGGTCAGGTAGATAAAAATTAATACACTGAGAAATTCCATAATAACAAGCTCATCCCTTGCGATAACATTGCACAAAAGGAAAAGCTTGAGAAATTTACATCAGATAGGTACTACTTATGCAAAACACGGAAAATTCAAAACTCCGAAATCATAGTTTTATATCGTTTAGTACGTATACTTCAAGTTCTCCATTCTTCTACTAAAGAATTGGAGGAGGTTTACAGTTTCCGGATCAATAGATTCACTGTACTCACAATAGAGTGAACTCCGATAAACATGATACTGACAATACTACTAATATTTTATATTTATAAAGATCTGTATGTGTAATATGTTGTAGTAGACTATTGTAGATTTTCCTTGGAGTCACCTTAATTTACAAACGTTAATTTTTACGTGTAATTGTAATCCTTGATTTGTTTTGTAAAGGGATACATGTGTCAGGAGCTACTGAACATTGCGTTTATATACACTCATTAATCTTTGCATTCAAAAGCAGTCAATCTTCGGACTTAAAAAACCTGCTATCTTCGCTTCGTCAACTATAACCTCATGATGCAAGGATGTCCTTGCATCATGTATACCAGCACACTCACACGTTTTCTCGCGCTAATGACGAAACGTCGGCTGCTTTCGACAGAATTTGCAACTCGGATAGCAAAAGAACACTTCAGTTATTGTGTTGTAGTTGGTCTTGCATACGACATAATAGCCAATTAATGGTAGAAAAGCGTTCATTCTATGAATGCATTATACATTATTAAAATTCAGAACTTTTACTAAAATGAATAAATAAAAAACAGTGGTATCACAACTACGACTTGCTACTTTTCATGTAAAGAAAAAAAGAAATTTGGTTGAGTAGAAAACTCAAATTTATTTCTAAATGAAACATTCTAATATTTAAATGGATATTTTTCACCATATAACTGAAACATTAAAAAAAGCCGTTTGTTTCTTTCTGATGATATTATATCACCATTTCATTGACCACCACTAGAAGTCATCGCCAATTAATATGACTTAACTTGAAAAATTAGAAGTTACAAACATATTTGCATTCGTTGGTACAGGAATAATATTATTTTTAATTACTCAAATTATTGAAGAAAAATACTGAAGAAATTCTCAAATCATGGCAGTCCCCAACATAATTTCCAAGAAAGAAAAACACCTTGGTTCCATTGTACACGCGTTTAAAAAGCTGCACCCGGCACGTTGGTGTTACCTAGCCGCCGCGCAAGAGATATAGATACCACCCGAGCGGCGCCAAATAGTGGCTCCATTTAAGCGAGAACGAAGTGTCCGTGCCCCCGATCCACATACAATGAGTAGCGATTACATCAAATGGGGTTGGCCCATTCGAAATGCCCGGAGGATCCCATAAGTCTCCGTAATGTCTCTTCGGATTGCCGGCGCGCTCGGGGAGATAATCTCAGACAGTTAGTACACTGATAGTATTTGCATATCCTTTTATAAGGTCTGGATAGAAATCTTGAACAATTCGGGTCATTAGTTAAAGATGACAGCTGGATGGGGCGATTTGTTGCGTGGCCGGTCGGTCGGCTGTGCTTATTGTGTGCTGCACAGGCGGCCGCGGCGGTGGCAGGAGCGGAGGAGGGGGCGAGGGTGGTGAAGGCGACAATGGCGGCAAAAGTGATGGCGCGGGTGGCGCAAGTGGTGATGACGGTGTTATGGGGATTCGGGTTATAACGGTGGTGGTTGTGCAGGCAGCGGAAAAGGTGACGACGGAGGGGGCTGAGGGTTGCGGAGGGGGCATCCGAAGCGATTAAGATGGCACCAGTAGAGTTAATCGGAGATGTGATTGAGACAGCAGCAGAGTCCATGGCGTGTAATCGGAAGTTTAGTGATAAAACAATATTTCGAACGAGCTGAGGGAGCAGAACCTACGCGGTGAAGAAAATTAGGTATGTTGGTATAGATCGGTGCAGTGAAAAAAGAGTGGAGTAAAAATTGAGATGGAAAGATGTGGAAAAAGATAATTGAATGGATTTATCGGGATGTTCAGTTAATAGAACTGGGTCGGTGATAATCAGAAGTTTTATGTAATAGAATGATAGTCCTTATTGGAGAAATATACCGTAGGGACAAATGTGTCTACTCAATTCGGACGCAGAAATACAAAACACGGTGGGGAAGCGGTGGTTTCTTCAATAATGGTTGTGGTAATAATTATTTATTCTCAAGTGAGGGTGATTTCTCAATTATACAATACCTGATACAAAACAGTGATAGCCGATATCAATCGTATTGCCACAATATGTTTTTTATCTCATGATAAATAATAACCAGTGTATTATTATTATTATTATTATTATTATTATTATTATTATATTACTACAACTATTAATATAATTATTATTACTATTAATATTATTATTATTCGAATATTTGAAAAGGTTCAAATATCTTTCCTGGTAGAACAAAGTTCCAAACATATTCTTCAAGTGGTACAAACACCAAAACCTGTGACTTCTGTTGGACTGCGTACACTGTTTGTTCAACCTATCTGTACTGCCCCATTTTCTTGAATGTCCTTCAGATTATCCAACACCAAAATTTAATAAAAAACGATGGTGCCATTTTCTTGAAAATGTTCCAGGGGTGTCATGTAAAGTACCCTCTAAAATTAAATATCGATTTCAAATTCAAGGGGCTGCAACGTCAGCCAGATAGTTTGGAGAATATCAATTTTGGAGAAAATTGGCTGAACGGTTTTATCTGCTAGCTTTGTGTACTTACAGACGGTTAGACAGACGGACGAACAGACAAGTTTTGCCGACATTAGATTTTTCGGTATCAAGCACTCAGAAAACATGGATTCTTGCTACACCACGTGTTAGAGGATTTTCCCCCTGAATGTAGCAACTGAATTTATCCACTTCTTTGTTACTAGGGTCCTTTGATAAGAGTTTTTCTGTCGAAAATTTGCCGTTTATCGCGAAGCATTACATAACTATCTGTCTGTTATGTATCCAGAAAGTAAAAAGTAACTCGTGTCTCTGGCAGACAAAATTTGGTTTTATTGGCCAGGTATTAAGGACAAATGAGTATTGCGAGATGTCTGCGCGCCTGATTAACAACTTAATAGTTAGTACCTTAAATCTTTTTAATGCAGAACCAAGTGAGGAGGGAGAATTTCCTATCCAACAGTAACTTACTTACTGAATTTTGTGTCTATAGTGTTTGTATCGAGTCAAGATAATCAAAGACTTTCCATGTTCGTGAACACGGCCTATCTGTATAAAATTATATGACTGATATCATAGTGAGAGACAATCAATAACCAGAATTGGAATAAATGTCTTACCAAGCTCAATTTGGTGTATGTTCGGGTGGACGACGAAATTTACGACCATACGAACATACTAACATACGAACAATATACTAACATTTTCGAATCTCCTACTCTCAGTTTTTTTCTGAATCATTCAGATGGGGCTTCCAATAATGACTGGGGACAAGAGAGGGAAGAAGAGATTGCGCATGTATAGTGACCCGTATTCTAGGGTGCTACTCCGGAATTTGCCTAGAAACCAAGACAAGGCATTACTAGGCAAATGAGTCGTACAATTAATTTGATACCCTAATAAATCATAAGCTCATATGTGAAGTGCCCTTATAATAAATAATAATAGTAATAATAATAATACACCACATAATTTGTGAAATACCAAAGAAAGAATATCTACTTTTGTTGATATTACTATTATTTAAATCCTTTATTTGATTTAATCTTCTACTATTACTACTTTGCTGCTTGGACATGTTGCTTGCTTGGACTGCTTGGACATGGAAACTCACATATTATTGATCTACAAATAAGTTTATCATATATTTGCCCTTCTTTGCTCATAAATTTGCCCTACACTGAAATATTTATCATCTTGTTTCTATTTCCATTTACTTATGGGTTTTGATATACAACTTGTTGTCTTATTACCTGTCATATGTGAACATGCAATGTATACAGAATTGCGATCTCTGAGCATCCTGTTAATTGAAAATGATTATTTTGAATTGATGGCAACTAGCTATAAATTATCAGCCTTTTTCTCGTCCAAATAAATAACTTATCATTTATATAACAAATTTGGTTCACATTTTTCAAATAGCTCATTAATTTATCTGATATCATTTTACTCGTATACAATAATTATATTCCCATACGGATCAAGAATTGAAATTCTTGGTTTACTATTTTCTCGCGGGGGAATCGTTGACTTCTCGGGTACGAGTACTTCAGATCTTGTCTGTTGATACTGTCTATTTGCTGTTTGTATTATTGTTCCTCATGCGGCATTCTCTCCTAATGTAAAAATATAATTTCAAAATGTTACCGAAATTGTTTCAATCGGTTGTTGGTTTCATTAAAAAAAATTGTATTAAATTATTATACGATCGCGACTTTCCTTGTATCACATGTGGGTACCTATTCGTGACTGTCTACGCTCAACACGAATTATTGAATACAATCCCCGTCTACGACTCTTTTCTGTTATTAATTCCGTCTCGAGTACGAAGTCTATTCAAATTTAAATTAACATTCAAAAAAGTTTCTTTTGCCATCTCCAAATTATTAACAAATAAAACTCTGAAAAATATCGGAACCAATTCCGTGTTGCCCCCTTCCCTCTCATTGCAAACAATAATATCGATCCTAACAGACGGCGATAGTTCCGTTTAGCCGACGTGCCCTCGATGGCACCTGCCGAAAGAGAGACTGAATATTCAAAACTTTTTGAAGAACTACACTTCAGTCCGCCTCCTCCATATATTGTTCTCTATATTCTACAAGGGGCTGTGCTTCTCTTTGCGTAATAAATATGTCATGCCCGCGACCATGAAACAGTTCATTATTTACTGGCCGCGCTGACGTGTATTCTTTGACTTACATGTATTCTGTATGAATTTATTGATGAGCTATTTACAGTCTTGGTGGCCTTTATGTTCAAATAGGCTTTCTGGCTTATCACATATAAAATGCAACAAGTAAATGTTTGGCAAATTGCCGTGATTCAGCCTACAGCTCCTCAAATTCTGGGACAGCCGGGTCTTAAGACTTATCATTTTACTCTCATCACTCTTGATGCTGGAACCAATTTATATAAGTAGAAATGAAATAATTATATGCGTCGTCATTGCCAACAATATTATTTATTAAAGAAGCAGCTTTCGATGGCTTAGTCATCATCATCAGTTTTCTGCTGTATGGAAGCCACAAAAAACTATTATAATTATATAAGTAGACACATAATTTAAGTATGAAAATAGATTGTTACGACGTGAAAATATTTTATCCCTTTAGAATCTAAGCCCGGGTACTTTTGGAATCTAAACATCGAGCTATGGAATCAAACATTGCATTTGTGGCAATTTAAATATGTCACAGCGATCATCTAACACGATTATTGACATTGAGAATGAATATTCCATTCCGTTTATTTTCACTCATATTTCCAATTGTACCAAAAAAGCTAAGACATTGAGTCATTTTAATGGATACCTAACCCACTTGCTTTCTTCAGGAAATAGAAACTAGCTTGGTTGATCGGGAGGCGCCACGACTAGTTACAGCTGCCAACGTGTCGGCCGTCATACAGCCACCATCCTCAGGAATGCAATCGCCCTGAGGAAGCATGGCACTTCTCCCTCACTAATTTTTCACTATGAAGGTCGAAAAGTTGACATTCGTAGTTCGGTCGGGGCGTCTCCCGGAGAACCAAGAATCTACTGAACACGGCTACATAACCCTACGCTTTCGAGACACTGCTCCCCACCACGCAAAACTGCCAACTACCCACAACGTGTACTTCGGCGACTCACGAAAGTCCTTCTGAACCTCTTCCAGCAAAATTCCTCCGGGTGCAATCGCTATGCAAGCGTGTGCTAGAGAATATTTAAAAACCCGAGAGCAGGATTTTCTAAACTTTTCTCACGGTGACATCGCAATGAATTCTACAATTTTGTGTCACAGGACCTCAGTCACTTGCTAATATACCACTGTTTATCCACCCTTTTGATTATGAATAAAACCAGTTCGTAGGATGATAAATAGTTGTTTACTAAAAACTAAGTATCGTAAAGTTACTGAACTATTTTAGAATAGTGTTGGTAAAGTGTTAGAATAGTAGCATTATGAAAGGAGGCCGTTACGAATACAGTTATAAGATGTCACAATACGAATATCATACGTTTTATCTATTTCAATTCAAATTTGACCCTTCATCCCACGAAAGTGACTGACTGATGTTGATAGTAAGTAGGTAATAGAATGTTATTAAATAATCTGTTTCGTTAAGTCTGACTTTAGATTCTAATCAAAATGAGTAAATAATTTTACAGGATTGTATTATTGAGGGCTACGTGTCTAGTTACGACTGGCGTACCAGGAAAGACGAAACTTATGATTGATCTTTTCTGCCGTGGCAAGACATCTCATTTCGTTCCGCTTACGTACGAAATGTCAAAGAGGGTTGTGAAGTTGGGATTGAGGTTTGTGGGAACGGTGACATATCCGTAGAAGGTCATGAGAGTGTATCGTGTGAGAATGATAGGTATGGCGTGCCAATCAATCTTTAGTCACGTTTTTTCCTGCAAACACCGTTGAACTTTTAATCGAATTAAACTTCGTTTCATCGCAGTTATAGACATAATGCCATTTCCTCCTTCGTATAACTAATTCAAAGATTTTGCCCAACTCTGAAAGACATTTACTATTTAACTGCCTAATGTATTAACTTTCACTCAAAGTCGATTTCCAAAAATTGCGCTAAAATTTGAGACGACTATAATTTCACAAAAAAGTGATTGTACCGCATTGATTTTACTATTAAATTTAATTTTAACAAATTTCAAGAGGAACATAGAGGTATTAAATTTATTAAGTTGTGATTAATAAAAATTAAGAGGGAGAGTTGAGAATTAATAAAAACTATTAAGTCTCACGTTTAAGTTTCTAATGGTTTTCGAAAAAAAATATTTATTTCATTAGATTTGATGTCTATTCAATATTTTGGTTACTTGTCCAGTATATTCGTTTTACTCATTTATGTTTGTTTCCATGTATGTTTTCATTTATTTTTGTTTTAAGGTGAATGTGAACAGAAGCTATATTATTTATTTTTTCTTTTCTATTCAATAGTACAATTTGCATTTCTATATATTTATCACCTAGCAAAGAAACTGTTTATAAAGTTATATTGCATATTTTGTCATGTCTAAAGGCTGGCTCAAGAAGCAATATGCCAATAATATTTTCTCTAAACAGCAAGTAGAGCTATGGAAGGGTTCAGTATTCTGAAACTTTTCAATGACCCTGGTTCACGTGACTTCGATAGTAAAATTAAAGGAAGGTTTATTTATTGATAAATGTGAATGAAAATTATCGATGAAACTCATCGCTTGCCGCAAAAAGTATTGTCATTGAATGAATGCCGCCCAAATCGAGAATCGTTTCTCACTCTAGAACGCCTCGGTAATTTCAGATAGGAAGAGTATGCTTGAGGTCAGCGTTATGGAACATTTCTTTTAAAATTCTATATTTACATTTACATGTTATTTTGGGTTGAAATTTAAGGTTTTAAGGCCCTAAAACACTTCGTATACGAGTTTTAAAACTATAAATACTGCTTGTGTGTTGCAGTTTGCATTTGACATAAGTATTTAGATGCTCTTTTAAAAAAATACTTTATATTTTTAATGTTAAGTGCAATTTATTACGTCTCCTTGAAATTCTCTTTCATTAGAGACCTCATTTTTAAAGATTGGTTGCGTGTGAAAGCCGAAAAAGTTATCTATGCTATGAAATAGTAAGGAGACAATTCTACTTAATATACGTGTCAACTCCACCTTCATTACAACACGATCTTAAAAAGAAGTAAGCAAATGAAATATAGAAACTTTTTAATGTTAATGTTAAGCTAATGTTATTGTCTTTTCGCCAAGTGCAATTAGTAGTCAAATTTCCAGTGAAAATGTTTGGTTCAAAAGCTACATAACAATATGATGAAAAAATAATATTTTGAAAATTTATTGGATTCACAAAATAGATAATCCTGAAAATTTATACTTAAATTTTCACACCAATTTACAGAAAATGACAACATTCTTTGAGACTTGATATTCATTAAAACGTGAAACATTTTATTTTTTTCTCATTTGAGCTCTTTCATTTTTTTTCATTATTTTGCATTTATCTATCCCCTCCAACTTTAGAATTCTTCTTTCATATTGTTCCCAGTATAACGTACAATTTTAAAACTCCTCTAGTTTGAATATATTCATCGAATATTCTCATAGGGGCAGCCATGGTAATAACCTACACTACTTCTTATAAACACAGAAAAGTAGTTATTGCGTTGCGCGTATTAGAATAAATTGCTCCCTCTCAGGTTTGTCACTGGTCTTCACCGCAAACGCTACATTTCCACATTTCCTAACCGTATAGAATGGGTTCTCAATAGCGCATTCAGCAATAAATAGTTCCTCATTGCAGTTGTTTTGACAAGTATGCAACCTTCTCACCTACAGGTCACCGAGGGTGTTAAGAGAAATACGACACGGCCTTTCTTCCCATTATCCATGAAATAACTTTCTATGCCTATAACTTCCCGGCGTATCCCATCCATTGTTGTCTCTTCAGGCTTTGTCACGTTTACGAGAAAGAAAACTCTTTTTTTCAGACCCCCTACTTCATTATCTGAACTGTGCCCCTTGCTGGCCTATGCTTTTCTAAAGCAGTATTCGAAGAACATTCACTTTAAAGTACCCGCAAGCATAGAGCTACATTCATTGCGGATGATTTGCTTTACGCTGTTGTGCACAGGAAAGAACATCAAACGACCGCCTGAATCCTTCGAACCCTGACTCTGGTATTCGTAGCACAACTTAACAATCACGAACTGCTACTCGTTAGGACGAAAATGTGAACGCGATGCAGAACTATGGACGTGACGAAATGCTGTGTGCTTCTGTGTATAACTGCACGCATTTCACTTCTGCATGTTGTAAGCAAGTTGCAGAGCTACTTCAGAAATGGGAAATCAGCTTTTGTGGAGACTCTTGGAGCGTAGAAAATTGAGCACGTTCAGAAAAGAGGTAAAGGCATGTCGGAAATCAATAGAATGTTTTGTTGTGCGGGAAATAAATTGCGCCGTTTAAGGCGGGGCATCAATGAACTGGAAAATCAATCATTAAACCCGAATCTCAGAAAGTATGACGTTTTTCTCGAATAATTTGTCATATAGTTTTAATACGCGTGTTGGTTTCCTATCACATCTGAAAAGAATTCCAACGTTTCCAAACCAATCAATTATTTACAAACTTCCTTTTTTCACAAAGAGAGAGAGAGAGAGAGAGAGAGAGAGAGTGAGAGAAAGAGTGAGTGAGTGAGTGAGTCAATGAGTGAGTGAGAGAGAGAAAGAGAGATAGAGAGTGAGTGTGTGTGTGTGTGAGAGAGAGAGAGTGAGTGAATGAATGAGTGAGTGAGTGAATGCGTGAGTGAGTGAGAAAGGGAAAGATAGAGAGAGTGAGTGAGTGAATGAGTGGGTGTGTGTGAGATAGAGAAAGAGAGAGAGATATGGAGAGAGTGAGTGAGAGAGTGAGTAAGAGAGAGAGAGAGAGAGAGCTAGGCTAGAGGGACACCGGGCGCTGGCCAGTGCAATGTGGGGCAGTGTGCCTCCCGCTCAGTCGAAAGCCTGGACCCTGCCCACTACAGTACGGCTTAGGTGGCTCAGTGCATTCACTGTGGCAGGAATTTTGACACTAGCTAGACAGCTAGGTCAAATTCATCCGCTTTCTAGAAGAGAGTTATAGTAGCTGGCTGCTCTGATTAGTAGTTTCCCGTGGTTTCTCGGATCAACGAGAGGCGAATACCGGAGCCGTTCCCTACCAATCAGGTCAACGACAACACGGTATCTTTTCTTCCTCTTCCTTGTCCTACCCTCACCCTTAACTCACATATGCTTACACTAATATGTACAACTCTACCACATATGTCGGTTGACCAATTGAGAGCTCAGAGTTGGACACGGCTGGAATACTGACCCACTAGTGAGATATACCTGGTTTCGCGAAAACCCCGCAAGCCAACGTAGGTCTGCGCTGGATCTCGCCATCCAGCGGAGAACATCACCGCCAAAGCATGCACTACACTTACGGCACTAATTATCAGAGCAGTTGACACGCACGGAAACCAATTAACCAGCCCTCCAGAAGGGGGGGGGTGGAGAGGCGGGGCCGTGGACTGTGACGGAAGTCCAAAAAGAAGCTCCAACCTCCGTCCAAGTCGGGGAAGTCCTTAGCCCGGGGCCGCGTGAAGCCCCCCAAAAATGCAAGGAGCCGAAGATGAAACCACCCGAACGTCCCGAGGCGGTGACCTCACAGTCGGGCAATCGGCCCTGGGGCAGGGCAGTCGGCCGGATGGGTGAGCAGGTGCATGATATGCGCCGGGGTATGTGAGAATTTCGTGTTCTTGCGCATTGACTCCTTAGATCCAGCGTTGTACTTGTTATATTCCGGCGGTGCAACGAGAGATCCTACGTCGTTTTCCCTCCAGAGTCCAGGTCGTACGTGGTTTTCCCTCCAGACTTGTCCCCCAGTGATACAGCGCCCCACACGGAATACGTTCCAGCTCCCGACTGGTTCGTTGGTTAGTGATTCCGGTCGCGTGAACTGTTAGGATCATTATTCCAGTAAGGGTAATGCATGTTATTTTGCTCGTGAGGTGGTGGTGATTACCGTCAGCTTGTCTGGTTTTCCCCAAGCACACATCTCCCACCAGTGGGGAATCTCCTCGGCCGGGACAATGTAACCGCCCAACTGATTTCCCGACTTGTGTGGTAGTGTAATGCATGTAGGTGTGTGTGTAAGAGGTAGTATAGGACTAGGAATGGAATGGAAAGATATCACGCGCGATCCATGGTCCGTTTGTTAGGGCACTACCCCGGCATTCGCCTGATTGGAGAAACCACGAAAAATTACGGATCAGAACAGCCGGCCGATAGAATTCATTTCTATACAACGGCAGAACATTGCGACTGGTCTCCGACAATGTTGTAGTGAAGTGTTTGCTAAGATACTGCTCCTGCATTCATTTCATATTGATCGCATTAAGAGATAGAGCAGTGTTTGCTAACTGGCAGAGAACTGGTCGGAGCTCCATTACCCTCCACAAGCAAACGATAAGCGAAGCAGCGCGCGTAAAAGGGGAGGGTGACAGGGGTAGACGGCTGTCGCCGGTGATGAAAGCCTAGACAGTGGCAGTGGGCGTTTGTCGATTTTTCAGGCAACATGAGAGACCATCTACTCCCATTATTTTTTTTCGATTTGGGAAGAAATGTTTCTTTTTGTAGATACCATAACATTGGTGAAGTATTTAGTGTTTTCAAAAGAACTCCAATATGTTAAAAAGTACAACCGACAGAGGTATTACTCAGATTTGCAATCCAGAGAAATATTCGAGATAAAATAATTTCTGACAATTTACAAATAACCTGCAATAATGAGATGACAAATGGAGTTTGCAGATAAGTTATGGAAAAGGTACTGAAAATCACGAGTATTTACATAACATTTTCAAACCAAATACGTGAAGTAATCAAGCCTGGAGTACACATTCTTCCACGCCCCCCTTCGTGTATTTATTTGTATTTATTAAACATGAATTAAACAGGTACACAAAATAAAAACGTTGTCAGACCCAAAGTATTGACACATACATCTCTATGTATGTCGACGCGCTGAATTCGAGCCAGAATTGTGCCACAGCTAAAGTGTTTTTCTTTGCGAAAAATAATCGTGGAAATGTAAATTGTAAATTTTGCTGTATGTTTTCTATTTAAAAACTGGAATGTGGTGGCGCCATTCTAGCATCGGATTCGGTTTCAGTGCATCGATATGTGTAGAGAAACGTCAAGTCTTTGGGTCTGTCAACTGTTTTATTTTGTGTGCCTGTGTTATTGGTTCAAAACGAACTATAATGGCTATAATGGTATATTCCTATAATATTATGTGTTAGAAGAATGGAAATGGAATTACTGTCTACCATAAAGTCGGATATTGCTTTGTAGATTTTTGTTATCATGAACATTTAAATAATAAATAGCATTTAAAAAAGTAATTATCGAGCAAATCTTTTTCATGTGTGACGTCACAGA
The DNA here is from genome assembly GCA_017312745.1 of Gryllus bimaculatus. NCBI lineage: Eukaryota > Metazoa > Arthropoda > Insecta > Orthoptera > Gryllidae > Gryllus > Gryllus bimaculatus. The sequence continues at coordinate 1,431,169 of BOPP01000149.1, read as the reverse complement.
GCAATGAGTTGGCAAGCACTGAAACGCTGGTACCGGTGACCGACGTCAGACATTGCATAGAATACCCAAATTATCATTTTAATGTTACATAAAATTCGACATTTTGCTCGTTTCTGATAATTTGTGTCGCGGAGTGTGTGTAAGTGTGTATTTGTGTGTGTAGGTGAGGTATATCTCTAAACAATGTATTATATACTCGTAAATAGACAAAGAAGAAATTAAGACAAAGGAATAAAACTCGGCGTATCTGGGGTCACGAAAGCCGGGTTTTAATGACCTTGGATGCATCATTTTCCAGGTAAGCACTAAGTAGTTCAATTTGTCTTACTTGGACATAAATACTCCCCAGCATGCCCTAGCCACGCCTTCCAGGAATTCCACGAAGATGTCACGTGAGAGTTGGAAGAGATACATAAGAAACTATTAATGTCCATACCACTTTTCGATCCCCGGTACTATTCCACCAAGATCACAAACTATTCCCTCAGCAATTCAGACTACCCCAGGTTGCATTTTTCCTCTAATATTAAAAGTTGTTCTGATATGTTAGTCAGAAATGTGCTTGTATTTCATTATTAATTATGTTAATAAGAAGCTTGAGAATATTCTTCATGTTTTAAGTGTCAAAGTACGTCAAAAGTTATTATATTACATACTATGTTGTGTATGATAAATTTCAGAAATTGGAGACTTAAAACAGTAGTTTGAATCACGGAAAATAAATATAATTAAAAATGAAAATTAATTGTTGAATTCAATTAATTTTTACTTTCTTACCCGTACATCATAAGAAGATGAAGTATTGTAGTCGTGCGTCAGAAAACGGCGAATTTTTATCAGAAAATCCCTAACTGCCGGGATCTGGTAACGACAAAATGAATAAACGTTTTTCCTAAAGAGAATAGTACCCAAACATGGACCCTATTTCGTTTTCCAGTATTTTTAAATCAGTTTTGCAGAATTAAATCGATATATCTGAAATTCATACCTTACGTTCTATGTGAGTCCAGGTACATCCCCCATAGTTCTTCTACAGCCCTTAAAAAATTTTACACTGCAAAACCACTTAAAGCTCTCTCTTTTCGACTTCTCTGGAATTAAATTATGAAATTGTATCTTGACTTCTTTCTTTTTTCTGCCATCTCGAATTGATAGGCTTCAGAGTTGACTCTTGATATTTATTAATTTTCTAAGATATCAGGAGTGACGTAATTACTTTAGTTTACAAGACAAAAAATCGGGGGTCTACTCTAAGAAACTTTGGGGGTGGGCAGGGGTTAGGCACCAGCGTTTTTATATTCCAAGCGCGTAACATTTTTAATTTTTTAATAATTAATTTTACATAAGGCAAATAAAATTAATTACACTACACTACACCAAAAGTTTGTAATGTATACTTCAAAGTAATGTAACGGTTAGAAGAGTTATCGATGAAGTATCGAAATCAGATAACTGAGGATAAGCACTTGAAAAACTTTGCTTTTCACTGTTCGAATTAATGACCGACTACACGTTGTGTAGTCTGAATCTGTGCTCTGCGGGTCCTTGATACCGAATTGACTGAAGATTTCAATTTATATTCTCATAAGTTTCGTGCACTCAGAAAAAACTTCTGTTTTGAGTGCCGCCTCCTTTTGTAAAGTTGTCTGTCATCATGGGAACACTCAGACTTGATTTTGCTGCTTTAAGCAATTATGCAGCTGAACAACTGTATCATGATTTCAAATTGTCCAATCAGGATAAACATTATCTGCCTTTTTGGTATTTTACCATAAATTTTCAGTCGTAAAATTATCTGCAAACTGTTATATTTTTCTCCTCTCGTAATGTGTCCTACATACTGTTGATTTCTTACTTTAATTGTTTTTTTTAATTTATTTGCATTTTCTAATTTTTCTCAAGACTTCATAAAAGTCTTCGATCCCCAACTGATTCTAAGGATTCTTCGATATGACTACATTTAAAATGCTTCTAGCCTGTTCATGTCTCTTTTCTTTCAAGTCCTAGCCTCCATTCCATAAAAAAGGAGTCGAAAATACACAACACTTTAGGAACCTTACCTTAACACTTAAACTTAATTCTCTTGTGCAGAAGACGGTTTTCATCTTGTTAAAGGTGTTTTTTGTCTGTCTTAATCTTATCTTAATCGCATTTCAAATGTCATTTTCCTGATTTATAGTAGTTCCAAAATATTTATATCTCTGGACTTGTTGAATTGTCTCTCCATTTATTAAAAGATCTTCTCATTGATGTGTTTTAGAAATCACCATAAACTTAGTTTTGCTTACATTCAATGTCGACCCAAACTCTCTCCTTTTTCCGCTACTTTGTTAATAAGATGTAAGTGCCTAAGATTTTCAGCAAAGACTCAGGGTTGCCGGATGCTTCGTAAAAACATACGCCGTTAGATGTATGTAAATCCGCCCAATAACAAAAATTCAATATTCCAAGAGGGAAATTTCAATTTGTATTAAAATGTATTAGATAATTTTTTTTGAGATAGTAACCCTGTGAAATGCTTAATTAGTTTTATTTCTTTGTGTTTTTGAACTTTGCAATTAATAATATTTATGTAAAAACCTATATAAATTTTGCAATAATTAGGTATATCATTAAAATTAGTTATGACTATTCTTATGACTCCAGCAGAGGGGAAGAATACTTTAAGGATGATATAATTTCCCCCACTTTTCCATCTTCAGTCTCCTTACTTCTCTTTAATATTCGCGCTTAAAAATATTACCACAGAAATGCTTACATATGGCTTAATAATGCTGACAGTGAAACCGCACTTACAAAAGATGAATAATTTTAAATAGCGTGTTCTAAAATTAACTCCAACCAATGCCAATGTGATATATACTCATACTGTGAACTACGAAGACTCTACGACTTAGAACGAATCTTATACTAGAGGTCTAAAAACTACCATTAATCATCTCTCAAAGAAAATTTGTTCGAATTAACAAATGATTAATGAAAAATCACGTGTAATGTAAAAGCCGTTTCCGCCCGTTGGACGGAATTCCGCGAAACCAATTTTTGTCCCGCGAGAGAGAGCCGTATTCCAGCCTCAAAAGCGGAATTCCGCCCAATCTGGCAACCCTACTAATAGTGTAATATCATCTCCGTTCCAGATATGATTTATTAATGTATTTATTCATTTATGCATTTATTTATGTAATTATTTATTAAAAAACTATCAATCACGAAATATATAACTTTTAAAATATGAGAAAGTCAACTTTTACTACAAATGCACAGTAGGAAATCCTTGCCACTGCTAGTTGTGAAGGTTGGCATTTGGCAACAAGAGATACGATTGATGAAAGTGATGGATGCAGCGAAAGGGCGCTACAAAGATCCTCCAACTGTTTTCAAGACGTCGGCGACATCACAGCCAAGAAGACGCATTACAGCAGGAAAACTGACCCTTATGTTACAGCATTGAGATGTTGCAGTGACAAGAGAGAAGGAAGTAACACCTTTGTTAATATCACACTAGGCAGATGCTTAATTTCTTAAGGTTTGGTGTCAAAACATGAGTAATGATCCCTGTATTTTACTTCAAGAAAGTATTAGGTACTTTGAATATCATTGCAGAGATGATAGTTTAAGTCAGTAGCAATGCACATACTTTCAATATGAATAACATGATATCTTGCAAAACATTTGAGTAATGTTTGTAGTATGAAAGAGTAAAAATTGCGTGGTTAATAAATGTCAGTTAGTGGAATACCATATTATTTGTTCTCTTATACAGAGGTTCACCTCATTGTATGTAAAACTTCTGAAGTTATTCACAAGTTACCCATGCCATGGCTTAGCATACGCCAAGCATAGTTTCACAGATGTAAAACACATGAATAGTTTCGTAATACGGGATGTCAAGAAATGCGTTCTATATGAAACCATGAGAATCAGATCGGGTCTACCACAAGTTTCTCAACTAAGAGAAAATAATAGAAAGTAGCTAGAATCAATTTCATATTTACTGAAACTCTCCCATATATGTCTAGAAGACCTGACGGGATAGGGAAATGATTATTTGAGGCATTTCGGGTAGAAAATATAAGCTCAATATTCGGTCATTTTTTTTGAAACCAAGAAGTAATGTAATGATGCTTATGCCTAAAAGTACAATAATGTGGAGTGAAAATTTTCTTGAATTCGTTCAAAGCAATGCGTTTTTTCGAATCTACTTAAATAGCCCTTCCCTTTCTACATGAAACAATTTAAACACTTAATCAAACATTTAAACAACATTTAAACAAACTTGCTACATGAAAACCTTTACAAGTAAATGGTTAGTTTTGCGTTGCAAAGGACACATATGTTTCAAAATTGATTACTTTACTGGAATCAGCGTTCATTATACTAGAGTATAGTTAAAATTACTAGCTGCAATTGTTCAGCGGCAGCACCCTAGCCTTTGCATCATCGTTCACTCAAAGGTCATCGGGTTAAAGTGAAGACTGTGGAGGATTTGCGCCACTAGATACATACAAATCCAGCCGCTGTCTGAAGGACAATTTATCCGGAGTCTCCTATCTGTTTTCCGTGATTTCAGCCAGGCGAATGCTTCGACAGTAACCGGAGAAAGGGGCCGTGGGCCGTACGCCATCTCTCCTTTCTCATCCTAGTTCCATCTTGGAACTTATTCCTCCTAAGGGCGATGACTTGCTGCAGGAGATCCCCGGGCAGAGGATAACCTCCATCCGCTGACGTGTGGATCTTCTCTTGATCTCCTCTAACATGAGACGAACACACCCGCATCCCTGGATATAACATCTACACGTATACGTAGCTCAACAGATCTACACGTAAGAAACTTTTGGCCTCGCTAGTCAGTGTACCTACACATTCACTCCTATAACAACAAATTTTTCGATATTTTGGTGTGTCATTTCCCTACTGTAATATTTGTTACGTTTCAGTTACCAAAAAGTATGTTGTTACGCCTAGTAGTCTGCGGTCGTGGGCGCATCTTGCGGTGCCGGCAGTGGCTAATGGCGGCGTTTGTGGGACGTGAGAATAAATTCATCTCTGGGCGGCGTAATGACATCATGGTTAAGCTGCGAGCTGCCGCAGCTTTTCCCGCTGGCAGAGATTAATCGGGAGTCACCTTCGCAGCAGCCGTTCCCTCCACCGCCCCCACTCACACCGTGCCACGCCACACCCGTTGCCCCCACACTAATGTTCCTCTCTCTGTGAACGGTGCCGACTACCGACGACTGCACTCATCGCAGCGTTCATCGTCATTGTTATTTGCGTCTTCATCATCATTGTCGTCATCGTAATCTACATGGGCTACATGTTTTTTTCAGTTTTGTGGTTATCCTCAGCTTTGTGGTTATTCTCATATTTGTGGTTATACGCACCTTCGAGATTATCCCTGATTATCCTTATCTTCGTGCTTTTGCTCTTCGTGTTATCATTATCGTGATAATCTTCATGTTATATTATTCTTCAGGGTATCTTCTTCATGATATCTTTGTCTTGATCGTTGTCTGTCTAGTCCTCGTCATTGACTTCGTCATCATCATCACCATTGTCGCTTGCGCCGTAGTCGCCACCGCCAAGATCGTTATCAGCACTAGCATCGTTGAAATTAACGCTATTATTGCATACATCCTTAGATATCGTGGCCACGATGCCGCCTTTGTGATTCTTTTCTTCATGGTTGCCTACGTTCTCACTTTTATCGTCATTGTTCATTGATGACGCCATCTTCGATGCTGCCGGTGGACTATCGGGTGGACTATCACTAGATCCATTGCATCAACCCTGAAACCTACACCGCCATCACTGCTACCTTCGCCGCGGACACAACGTGTTAGTGCCTACAGACACTGACAAACGTTCTGTTACGTTGTCGTAAATACTCACACGCACCAGTGTCAATTTTTCCTGGGTTTTGAGCTTCAGCCACTAGGTTTGTAGCAATAACCACCAGTTTTTTACCTACAACTACCTACTATTTCTCAGCACAAAGTCTACCTAATCCATTTCTTATACCATACCATTCACATAAACAAACAAACTTCACTGAAAATGAACGGCGTGCCGTTGACTGACGTTAAGGTAACACAATTTTTAGGTCTTTCTATTCAGTCAAACCTTACGTGGAACGTCCATTTAAATGAACTTAACATTAAATTAAGTTCTTTATACTACGCTTTCAGAATTCTTTCAAAGTCAGTCAGCCTCCACACTGCTTGTTGTGTATATTTCGCGAATGTTTATTCCCGCCTGAGACACGGCATAATATTCTGGGGAAATACATCTTTTAGGTTACAAAAACGAATTGTACAAATAATAAGCAAGTTCCACCCACGTAATTCTCGTATGCCTCTCTCTATTAATCTAGGTATTTTACCGTCACCTTGTCTCTTGATATATGAATCAGTGGTTTATGTCAGAAATGACTTACTTAAGGGCGGGAATATATTTGCAGCAAACGTTGTTGTTTATAACCACAACACTCGACTTAGTAATGATATTCATCTGACGAAAGTATCAACAGCTCAGTACAAGAAATTCATATACAATAAATGTACATTATTTTATAACATCTTGCCAGATGACATTAAATGATTAAATTCGATACAAAAGTTTAAGTTCCAAGTAACAGTTCCAAGCACAGCTGTTTCTATACATTTAGAGACTACACCGAGCATCCAAAAGGAAAAATCATATTAATTTTAACAATGCCATTTAATATATTATATACCATTTCGATTGTATAATTCTAAAGAACCTGTAACAAATATTGTAATTCAGCTTCTAGGTCAATGACTCCCATCTCGATCAGGTTTTCGTCCAGTTTCCCAGATTCTCAAGCAAATGCCGAGATGGCCCCTTGTTTTGCTTCTGGAAATAAATGTAACTTCTATTTACTTCTCCCCATATCACGTCACACACAGTTTTTAACTATTTTTGACGTAAAGAAATAAAAAGTATAGCTGACACAGTTCCCTACGACATTACTGTCGACACAGATACCGACGCCTTCGCTCCTCCTGGCGAGTACCGCCACGGTTGTCAGTTGCCTGTCATCGCCACAGCCGTCCCAAGAGTCTCCGACACAACCTCCGTCACAACCTCCATCACAACCCCCGTCACAACCCCCGTCACAACGCCCGTCACAACCCCCGTCACCATCTCCATTGCAACCTCCGTCACAACGTCCATTAGAACCTCCGTCACAACCGTCTTCTCAATCTCCGTCACAACCTCCTTCTCAACCTCCGTTAAAACCTTCGCTCTATAACTCGAAATTCAGGTGCAACTATTTCTAAATCTTAGTGTTTTCAGAGATGAGTTTTTTCATTGTGAAGAATCAACCAACATTCCACGTATCATTAGAGACAAAATGGAAATTTTTACTGATTTTGCAATTAAAAAACAAATTTCATACATAAGATACATTGGCCGATGTTAATATTGTGAAGGAAAAATAGAGAAACTCTAATTTTGCCCGAAGTAGAAATATTTTTGTTATTTTTTTTCTGAGATCAAATACCTGTTCTCAGTCAGAGGTATCTGAACAAAGGAAAGAATGAAATACATGGTTTATGCTTTTAGAAAATATTAAGAGTATATGTCCATACCAATCGTAACTTTAATTCATTTTGAAAATTGTATTGCGAAATTAAGAAACTTCAGAAATAATATTATAAACTAACACTTTCACTGTGATAATGTTTAATTTATATATACATTTTCTGTGCTTTTATAATGGATATAGTAATAGAAAAATATGTGAAAAGGGTATATATGACAGTGAGCACAGCTGTTGAGGTAAAAGCCTCAAAACATGTATGCGAGATCTGGATTTAATGTTTAGTTTTTTAGTTTTTGTGGAAGAGTACTTATTTCGACCTATCAACAGAAATTTCTACTATACTATGCGAAAAACTCCATGTTCACTAGAAATCTGATTAGCAACGTTTCATTAAAATTATGTTCAAAGAGATCATTTATGACGTTTTAATCCCACCAGTTGAATTTAAGATTTAGAAGTGAACTATTGTCCTTTAAGGGATTCTCTTGTATTCAGAGGTAGTTTTGTAATTTGCAAATGGAAAACAATCTCGTAACAAATTATGTAATCTTCACTTCAATCACCTGTTGCCATTTCACTGCCAATCGCGCTCCCATTCTTTTCCTTTCTAACGCCTCGAACTATGAGCTATTTGCTTCTGGGAATGCCTATGGCGATCTAGGATTGGTTTCACTCAATGAATGTGGCAATATACGATGTAGGTATTCATATGTTCACCTTTTGCCAATTGATTGGTTTCAAACATTACTTCAGAAACTAATAGAACAAGTCTTTAAAAATATGATTACGAAGACTTACTTTCTCCTATGATGAATCTATGAGTTTCGCAAGACCTTCAAAATGTTCGTCCGTTCATATGTGTTAATTTCTGCTGACTTTACAATTGGTACATCTTTACAAAAATAGTAAATGTTAAAAACATTAAAAAACTTCGCCGTTATAGAAAATGAGTTACTGAAAATAAACAGACCATTAATAGTTCTTGACTGTAGATGTCCTCATACAGAAATATGAAATTCTATTATTCGTGCTATAAAATTTTTTAGGCGAGTTATCTTTACTTTTTATTTCTTTATATAGGGTTAAATGGATGTAAAAAAATAATGGCAAATAATTGCGATTGGATGGCATAAATTCCTTCATTACGTTATTAATCAACATCAAGAAGGGTAATATTATTCTCAAATTCAATAACGCAGGCAAACACAGATTTATTTGGTTAACACATGCTAGAGCAACAAGCAAATGAAAAACGTGAGTGAGGAAATGTAGTCAGGGAGATAACCTCCGCATTGAAACGAAGTCTGCAATCGATCAAGGAACAAGAAAGTAGCATCAGAAGCCTTGCGCACTCAAGGAAGATTACTGTAATGAGAACCGCCTCTGAGCAAGGCTACCTTATCCTCATTGCTATTACTCTGCCTGGATATCTCCTCCTGTCCAATTCAGCTGTTTCTCGTGTCAGGAGTAGCCGCGGCTGCCGGAACACGGTGAATCTACCCTCGTCTGACTTCGCACTTCAATGAGGTTCCACGATTGAGCCAACGGTGATACACCAGCGATTCTGTTGTCCCTTGTCAAGTTGTCTCCTGATGTACCCACGCTGTCCTCGGTAACAGGTCAATGTGCGTCGGTCGAGTTTGATGAACGAATCCAGATATGTGTGACATTGAGTAGACGGTGTATTGGCAATCTGCGGTGTTGGCAATGACAGGTGTTCCTTGATTGCGGTGACGACCAGGTGGGTTCAGCTCGAGTGGATGGGAAGGTCAAGACGATCAAGAAAGGACGGACAAACTGCAATGTCTCTGCAATGGTGTCAGAGTCTACAGTAAAGAGCAGAACGTGTTTGTCGGGGAAAAACCGTGTTTAACCATGAGTGAATTTTGCGGGGCTACTGTTTAAATCATTTCTTTAAACAGTGCACTGAACACATCAATTCACAGTGCACTGAACACACATGAGTCCCACTTGAGATGCAAAACGCACGAGACAAATTGTAATTACAAAATATGAAATACTGCACGAAGTTGCTAAAAATGTTTGAGCATAATACAATTCAGAGAGCGTATTTTTATATATTCGATATTTTTGTCTTTTTCGAAAACGATCATTGTGCATTATTCAGAATGGACGCATGAAATCGCTTGAATCATAGAGATTCAATTTTCGATTTGATTCATGTACAGATTACTCGAAAAATGTTTGAGTAAATAGAGACAAATGAGTGAATTTTAAATACATAATTTAACATTATTTTTAATAAGCACCATGTTAGATTGATAGAAAACGCCGTTTGAACAAAGAAATAAACATCAGAATAGTGAGCAGCTTTACAAATTCAATATCAATACCGCTGAACCTTCCAGAAAGTACAAAAATTGAAATTCAACCATGTCTCAAAATGTAATACATTTTGAAGCAACTAAACATAAGTGCTCATAAACTTTAAAGTGCTCTGTTCGTTTTTAGTAAAGTCTATCCTTTTTCGAATAAGGATTTAATTGTGAATATCTCGCACGAACGAATGTAGCATTGCCAAGGACACCGTGTCGAGAATACTATCCTTTCTTGGCCAAACGTGACATCACGCACCAACAAATCCAGACTGCTCGCGAGCAGTTGTTTAAGTTCAGAATGGATTTGCATTTAAATATCATAGACATGACATTGTTACAGAAATACACTACACGAAGTTTGAAGCAAAACAGTTCTGTATTATATTTAAAAATGCTTGAACCTGTTGATTGTAAACTATGCATCAAATTAATGGACTAAAAATCAGACCTTCCATTACCTATTTTAATCGATGCTGCAAAAGCATGCAAATAAAAGTTTTATTTGAAGAGAGATTAATACTTTAAATAATCCATTTTAGTAAATTTGTTGTAGTAAGTTAGTAAATTTGTCGTAGAGTTAATTACTTCGTGCATTGGCAAAACTTTTATTGTCTAAGAAGAGAAATAACTAAACAATCACACTCATAAAAACTGTGAATACTTACTAGGTATGCATGTATGAATGCAAATCACACAAAATGCATTTAATTACTTTATTCTCTTAAATTGTTTTATAATACATTAGTCATTTTGTTACGACTCTTGTTGACAAAAAACGAAATCCTCACATACAGAAATAATACGAACTTTTGACATGTACATAATTTGAAGTCATAGGCTTCCGCGGCCGGAGTCATGTAAATGATCTTGGCTGTCAGGGTGAGGCCGCGTAGAAGGCTGTGTTGCCGACGTTTGGACCATCTTATCGTGGTCCTCTTCAGGCTGGTCAGACCGCGATCTTTCCTTCCCCTTCCCTCTTTTTTCCGCACACCACATTCCATACACTACCATACATATCGAGACACCGGCCGTGAGCTTAGAGCTTGTTCTGGCTGGGGTGGTGCCCCGATGGAGGGAGATACCTGCCTGGGGGAAACCACTTAAGTCGTACGACAATAGTCGGCGCCGGATCTCGCCAGGGAGAAAATCACCTCTACCTCCCGCGCTAAAAACATGCCACACACTTGCGAGACTAATAGACTTTACAGTGAACCGCCAGCAATCCTGTCCTGAATCATCAACCAATCAATCAGTAAAACCCACCCTGCGGGCGGGCGTCGCCCTGGGCGAGCGTCGGTGCGTGCGCGCGCGTGTGGTTGGCGCCCGGCCAGGGGCGCTGCGCGTGCGATGGGCGCCGGCGCCACCGCCGCCGCGCCCCGCCCTGCACCCCGCGCCCCGCGCCACGCCACGCATCGCCCTAGGCATCGGACCCGGACCACCCCGGCGGAGGCCACTGCGCACGCCACGCCACGCCACGCCACGCCACGCCACGCCACGCCACTCCACTCCACTCCACGCCACGCCACGCCACGCCACGCCACGCCACGCCAGGGCCTGCCATCGCTCTCGCACAAGCGAACTGTACGAGCTGTTTAAGGCGCAATTGGAAAAGCGTAAAGAACAGAATGCTGCTCTCCAGGGTGTTATTGTTGTTGCTGTTGGGGGAGTTGTTCTCTTTCTAAACTAAATGACGGTCCTCTACCATAGGGAACCGTGAAACAATTTGGAAGATTATGTAAACGCGCTTGGCGAGTGTCGAAACTAGTGTGAACGACATTTTTCTTGTCAAAGAGCCGAAGAAATTTGATAAACTGAATACGTGTTCATTGCAGTGTGAAACGCGTGAGTAATAAAAAATGTACACGTGTATAACAATGTGCCATTAGTTGTGTCTATGTTGAGATTGCAGTATACTGGTCGACGTATTCACTTCAGATTTTAGGCATTTGCCTGTTCCAGTCACTTAGCAAGATCTTCTGTTATAACACAAACTCACCTATTGGGTGCTGCCATTCTTTGTGTGAGATACAAATTGAAATATTAGCTATAAAATAGCTGGAATATATCTGAGATACTGGGAAAGAAACCATATTTGTAACAGTCGCAGACGGGCTGTATGGAAGGAGAGCCAAATTCAGATTTTGGACCATTTTAGGTAGGAAGAGAAGGTGTACGAAGGTTGCCTTTTATGATTCTGGATTTGGCAACCCTTGTGTTGCAATCTGGCAAATGACAGCTTTATCGTAAAGTTGGATGTTTTGAGGTTATACGTACTCAGACCGTTTTGACATACGAGCGCTATTTGTGTTGTTTACAGTAACTTAAAAGATTTATCTTGGTCCAAAAATGGAATTAAATCGTGAACATTTTCGTGCGATGATTTTTTACAACTTTCGACGAGAATTAACTCGGCAACAGTGCATGGATGAACGTAATTCAATTTTTGCTGATGATGCCCCATTAAGGGCCAGTGTTAATCGATGGTATGGTGAATTCAATCCTGGTGGTAGTTCACTCCAAGTCGAATTTCGGGAAGGTCATCCAAAATCAGTTGTTGTTCCGGAAATCATTGATTCTGTGCGTGAACTGATATTGCAAACATATCCATGTGACTATCGTGAATTGAGACAACCTTAGCATTATGACTAGCATACATTCAACTATTGCCATGACATTTGGACTGATCAAAAAAGTTGTTCGCGTTGATCCCACACCAATTGTCAATCGCTCAAAAAATCAATCCAAGTGCTTTGAAACACTCTATGACATCGCTAACAGGTTGACAATTCTTTGAAATTTACGCTTAATGAGCCCGACGAAACAGCAGTATGGGTGTATCAAGAGAAGCAAAATCCAACAAAAGTTGTTCGCGCACGAAGCACTTCCAAACAGATGGTCGCCTGTTTTTTCGAAAAAAAACGGGCATGTCGCAACCGTACCACTAGAACAACGCAGAACAGTCAATTCTGTGTTATACACAACGATTTGTTTGCCAGTTCTCTTCCCAGAAATCAGGAAAACCAACCGCCGAAGACGGATCACTCTTCACCACAACAATGCGAGCTCTTACACAACGACTCAAACAACTGCATTTTTGAGCACCCAAAACATCGATTTGATGAATCATCCGCCGTATAGTTCTGACTTGGCACCGAATGACTTCTTTTTATTCCCGTACGTAAAAAACAAAACTGAGAGATCAACGCTTTTCGACACCTGAAGAAACGGGTGCTGCATCAGAATGCATGTTTAGATATTATCCTCAATCAGAGTGAAAAGTCTTCGACAATTGGTCAAAACGCATGCAAGTATATAGAATTCATGAAATATTCTGAAAACAATACAAGTGATTTTCGATGCATTAATATTTGTTTTGTTCTCTAATCTTCAAATATAAAAGGCAACCCTCGTAGGAGGAAGAGATTTCTTAAGAAGAAACGAAGGAAAGAAAAATTGATGGCCGCTGAAAGTTGAAGAGCAAAATATTCCATTAATATGATGAAAGTGCAAAGATTCAACGGGCCAAAATATGTTAAAAATATATAATGCTTCTGATAAATGAGTCAGCTACGATTTTGTTTTATTGAAAGTACACTTCCAGAGTTGCGTGCAGAAACACAAAATGTAAGCTTCTCTGAACTCGAATTCATGCGCATACACATTTTATTGTCGAAAGTTTCTTAATAACGAAATAGCAAAAAATTAATAAGACCTACGTGCGCTGGTATTAACATTCACGGTTGAATTTGAATAGATCAATCAAAATAATTATTGGGGGATGTTTTCCCCAGAATCGTGCTCTCTGGAACAACCAATCATTTCTAAGGGACATGCATTTCTCCATAGCTTGATCCATAGAGCATTGAACAATTTCATAACAATCACGAACATTTGATAACGCCAAAAACGTAACACCTAGCCGCGTCTGAAATAGTATCAATGATGTACCTTAGGAAAATGCCGTGATTAAGCGTATAGAATATTTTGGAGTAATCCAGATAGTATAACTGTTAGACTTATTTGGTCGTAATAGCACCGATACCATTGAAACGATCCAAGAATTGACTTATAAAATATTGCAGAACGCTCCATTGCGAATAAAATTACCCATTTACAAAATCAGTTATTCCGATCCTAATCTCAGTCAATGACTTAGTTCTATTGAGTTATCAGTTGCCACAACCATTATAGATGACGCCTGTTAGGAAAACGACGGTCTTAACGTGTAAGTCTTGTCCTCAGCTTTGCTCAGTTTTGAGAACATCACTTACCACCCCAATGATTTGCCGAACAACTGCCCATCGTAAGAACCATTTACACTTCCCCTGTTGAAGGTGACGCAACACAGCAGTCCGCAAATGCGTATTCAACAACGCGAAAAATCCTTTGCATAAAACAAGCAGCGGCGTTGAGCACCGCTAACCGGCGGCGGCGAGGCGTAGCCGGCGGTCGAGAGCGGATCAGCGCGGCGGAGCGGCGCGGGCGGCGATCGCCGAGCGCGCGTACCCAGCGGCCCATCTGATACCGCCCCGCCCGGCCCCCGGCGCCACCCCCGCCGCACGGTGGGTCCAAATGCACTGCGGAGCGCACCAAATCACACGGAAGGAGACGAACCTCTACAATTCGATTGAGTGATTAATGTTTCCGGGTGCGTGAACTGCTAAGGAATTAAGTCTTATAAGTGTAGTGCATGTCTATATCGCGGGAGGTAATCTTGTCATCGCTAGTGGGGTTTTCCTCAACATGGTATCTCCCACCAGGGGCCACCGTCTCAGTCGGAACAAGCTCCAAGCTTCTGACTGGTTTCTCAACATTTGCATGTAAGTGTTTGTTTGTGTGTGTGTGTGTAAATAAGGGATGAGGATAGAATAAGGAAAGGGACGGAAAGATGCATTCGCTCTGTGGCTCATTTGTTAGAGTACTGGTCCGGCATTCACCAGGTGTGAGCGGAGAAATCTCAGAAAAAGTAGTCAACCGCTAGAATTCTCCTGCAGACAGCGACTGAACTCAACTTATCCACGTATCTGGAATCGAAAATCCTGCCACCGCGACCGTCGGGATTCAATCCCTAGATCCTCCTTGTCAGAGGTATGCGATGACATGTCATCAGTTGATGTCCTAAGCCACCTAATCCGGTCTCTAATTTGAAGTGAAATATTATGATATTAATGAATCAAGAAGTTGTGGCAATATACGCGAAATCGTCTTAATCATACTATGATATAATAATAACAAATATTTCACAATTGCAAACACAATGAATTTGAACGTACACCTTTAGTTCAACCGCGTAGCTTTTAACTCTCGAATTCAACAGTATTCAGTTGAATGCCACTTTCGGTAAAGACTAGTCATCAAAATTTCATAAACATGATAAATTACATAACATTCCTACGAGTCATTAGCACAAAATGTTTACATAATGTTTCTCGTGACACAAATTTACAACACGTCAATTATACTAGCTGATTTGCAGGAGTACATAGAATAAAAACATGAAAACTTTGAGAACTACTTTTCATACTTATTGATATTCTAGAAACTGTACGCAATTCCTTTCCAATACAAATAAAAAAGATCAAACTATTTGACATACACATATAATTTGGATTACATACCAAAAAATATATTTTATTGCACAACATACGTTTTGTCACATTAAGTTGGATATAAAGAGAACATTTTGTCAATGATTAATTGCAAACTAATACGTTATTAGACATGAAATTCAATTTACAATGAATGGCGGTGATTTACGAAGCAAGAGTAAATTAAAAACATTTCTAACCTTCAAAAACAAAACAGGTACATTTGCTAACAATACTCTTCAAGAATCAATTTCTATAAGGAAACTAATAGGATTACTTTCTAATAGGATTTTGATGCCTATAAAGAGCACATAATTTTGAAGAGTGATAACAAAAAAGTATTTACACATCATCACTCTTTGACATTTACCAAATTGTTTAAAAGAAACAGTTAAGTTCGCGCATTATGCACACTTGGGGCAAACTATTCGAGATAGCTGCGGCTCGTATTTCCCTAGACAAGCTGCAGCGTCCTCTTCTAATTTTACGATTAAATAATAAGGTCGAAGTTCCTCTACAGTCCAATAACGTCCTCGTATTTCTCTCCTAATTGTGTTTTGTTAACTCAACCCTTACATTTTCATTCTCTACTAAATACTACGGCAAAGCGCTATTGTCATCAGCACATTCCTTGTCCTCTTGACGAGCGAATCGATAGGCCCTAGTTTTAACCGAAATCTCAGAATCTTAGAATATTCTGGAACAGAACTAAAAATTTCTTCAAAGAAGGGTGTTCAAGGCACCTACAATTGTGAGAAACTGTGAATTTGCTGCTCTGCCTTTACTGTGTAACACGGACCATAAGGATTTGATTCCTCAAATAGTCGATAATTAACCTAATTTTATCATAAATCACTTGTTTTAAAGAAAAATTGTTTATGCACGCTCCTTTGTATAACTATTGGTGCTTGAAGAGGGACAAGTCAAGCAAATGTATTATGTTATAAAACTTCTTTCACCAATAAACTTGGATCATACAAAAGAAATTAAAAACGTACGATATTCGTATTACATGTTATTCCAAATCTCGATTTAGGCCTAAGAGCCTCATTTGATGATTATCCAATCATGTATTTAATAAAATTTCTTACAATATTTATCCCTTAAAACAGCCACACCCTGAAGTTTTCTCTGGGAGGGGGTTGCAGGTGTAGTGTACATTCAACTTATGTTTTCTTATAAAGATTTTTTCTTTGATACTGAATAGAATATGTATTTTTATTTGATGACTTATTGGTAATACTAATAACGTTACTAATTGATGTACTTTCGTCAGGCCCATTGTGTGGCTGGGCGCCGCCGCGCGCGTGTATCGGCGGCGCATCTGCGTGCGCGGCGTGGCGTGGCGTAGCGGGGCGTGGCGGGGCGTGGCGCCGCGTCGCGCCACTTGCTGTGCGGCCTGGCGGACGTGCGCGCGCTCGCTGGCCACCGCGTGCCAAAAGCCTCCGCGCTAATCGCGTGAGCGATGCGACGGCATGCCAGCGCGCCTGCAGCGGCGGCCGGTGGCTCGCGTTCTGCGCGGCGCGCGCTGATGCCTGCTGACTGTCTCAACCGAATCTCAAAAAGTACTTTTGGTAATGACGCTCCACCACTCCAAACAAGAAAGGAAGAACCTACTCGACGAAACAAGCAATCCAACTCATTCTGATCAAGAAAGAATATGCACCACCTTGTATGTCATGTAACATCCCAATACCAATTCAACAAATCTTAATTGATTGCCCAGTGCATTCAGAGTTATGTACAACATATTCACTTTCAAATTGTCTAACGGAAACATCTCCTATTTATAATGTATTCGAATTTCTAAAGGTTATAAAATTATTTGAATTATTGTACAGAATTCTACAAATTATCGCTAATGACTTTGTAAGTCGTGCGATCAAAAAATAAAGCTTATTGTAAAAATATTGTCAGTGTATCGAAATGCTTGTAGTAAGCGAATAAGTATTGATTCCGGGTACGTCAACGACTTTGGTCATTAGTAGAGACTGACACAAAGACACTAAGAGTCCGTCCATAAATAACGTAACGTTGAAGAAGGAGAGGGGGGTTTGAAGCTACGTTACATACGGAATAGGGGGTCATAGTTTAATGTTACATAATGCTAATTTGTATTTTCATTTTTTCAGCATTTGCTGAAATGTTTCCTTATATTCTGTCTTATAATAAAACAATAAAATTTTAACAAATAATTTTTTTTAATATAGGAAAGTTATGATGTATATATTTTTAGAATAAATTTGAATATTTTTTACCTTTTGTACTTTGGTTGAATCTGTTATATTTTGAATACAATTTTTAAAACCGATCTATAGTAAACTGTAGAATCCCATTAAATAGGCGCAGTAACGTAGAAGCCCATGCATTATCCACGACGGCGTTTGCACGTCTTATCAGAAACTTTCTCGCTTATCGTCCTTCGTTCTTTCAAAAAAATGTCCCGAATCTTAGAGACACGTACGTTAGGCGCAGTTCACATCGCCAACTAATTCGGACTTATCAACAATTATCATAAATTTTAATATATAATAAAAATTATTACAACTTGTGCTTAGTGCTATAAAGCATCAGGAATTTATTTTTACTTATTGAAAATGGGGGGTATTGTCGAAAGCGTTACATAATTATTTATGAGGAGTTGAAGTGCATTGCAGAGATATTCGATATACTTCACATTTCCGTTTCGTAATTCATGATCGTCCCAGCGATGAGACCAGCAGATAGACATTTCAACGCCGGAGAATACTTGCTCGGGCACTGCCATTTTCGAGAACGACCGAAACGGATAATAGGCCTGTTATTGGGGTACGTCCTCCGCGTCGACGGACGAAAAGTAAACGAGAGATAATGAATGCTGGACAAATCATCAGATCTCTCGACTCCACTTATCCCTAGAGCGTTACTACTCGTATTAAGCATGTACGGTTACACACATTACAGGTCAGTAATTCGCAGTGCAGTGAAGTGAAGTGCGGTGTAGTGGAGTGGAATGAAAGATTGCACGGTGAAATGTTCACGTTAATTTGTAACGTTGTTAAGTTCTGTGATGTTAAGTTAGTGTATTCTGCCACCAAATTCTCTAACTTAATTGCAGAATTAGTAATAAATATATAATCCATTTAATAAAAAAGAACTGAATTATTTGAACAAACACGTGTTACATGCTCTACGACGAATAATAAACTAAACTTTGATCACACAAGGCCCTTTGCAAATTTTTGCATGTTCGTGCAATTGAAACTATGTTTGCACTGTAGAGTTGTCATTTTTTTAAAGCCTGTTTTTAATGATTTTTATTATTAAAATTCTGTATATTATTACAACCTTTGTAAGGGAGATTACGGTACTTTTCACAAAAAAACACACACCTAAATGACGGGTAAAGTGTGCACAGCACAAACCTGTCTTCATACTACCGAGAGTCGAGAATGACCGAAACCGATGTTTTGATTCTTGTCAGAGCCCTACGTAACAGTTTTCACCGGCAGATAGGCAAAGCGCTTGCCCTCTGAGACTGTAAAAAACTAGCGAGAACGATTCAAAATAGAACGCGTTTGGTACGGCTGGTTCCGTTGATGTAGAGCACATTATACCTCTGGAGGTGGCGGTGTACCTCCCTCGCTGGAAAGTGAGATAATACCGACCTACATGTCGTCTGGCAGGTTTTGCCCTTCAGAAAACACTCCCAGCAAGTCACCACCCCAACCTCTCACACTCCGAGCGGGCTCAGGACATTAACAGCAATAAAGTGTATGTGTGTGTGTGAGAAAGAGAGAGAGGGAGAAAGAGAGAGAGAGAGATGGAGAGAGAAGGAGAGAGAGGGGGAGAGGGGGAGAGAGGGAGTGAGAGAGATATGTGCAAAAGGAGAGGCTCGAGCAAGGAAGAAAAATGAAACATTGTGCACGATCCATGGCCTGTTTATTTAGGTACTGCTCCGGGATTCACCTGGATTTTATAGAAGAAACTGTGAAAAACTTCCGATCAGAGCATCCAATTGCTATAATTCTCCTTAGCTATCTAACTAGTGTCGAAAATCCTTCCACCGCTGTGGCCGCCCGAATGACGCACTCGAACTTCCCGGTCACTGCAGTCACAATAGTTGTTGTTGCCTGGAAAGAACAGAAATGAAGATATCCCGTTTTGTTCCATTCTCCTGTTTTTTCCTCTTTCGCCGGCCCTTCCCCGGAGGCGACCTCCTGCATCGCGTCCCACTGCGGTCCCCGCGCATCACGTCACGTAACGCCAGGACGCTGCGTGCCCGGGGTCTAACACGCGTGACGGGGCCTCGCGGTCCCCGCTGCGATCCCGTCCCTCCAAGGGAGTAGATAGCAACACTCACGCTCCTACTCGGCCTACTCAATGCCAATCGAGACAAACGCTGTTCGGACATCGATTGGAACCTTCTCCCGAGAAATATGCGTGAAAACAGCTGTATCAAGCAAACACATGGAGCAATTGGTTAGTGATTCTGGGCGCGTCAATTACTAACGTTATTATTCTCGTAAGTGTAGAGTGTATATTTTACTCCTCGGGTGTGGCGGTGATCTTCGCTTGATGGATAGTGACAACCGGCGCCGATCTGCCTGCTACCTATTGAGGGTTTCACCACTAGGTGTCTCCCCCCCCCCGCGGGGCCAACTCTAAGCTCCCTACAGGTCTCCCGGCATGTGTGATAGAGTCATGCATCCATGTGTAAGTATTTGTAAGTAAGAAGCGGTGATAGGTCAAGGAAGGAAAGATAGCGCGTGGTCCGTGGCTGGTTTACTAGGGTCCTTCTCTGGCAATTTTCAGGCGTTGATCGGAGAAACCACGGAAAAATACCGATCATAGCAGCGGCCACTAGAATTCTCCTCCAGCCAGCGACTGAATTCGACCTAGCTCTCTGGCTAGAGTCGAAAATCGTGCCGCCGTCAGGACTCGAACGTAGCACCTCCCGGTCAGAGGCACTCCAGTGACATCAGTTTATGTTCTCAGCCACCTCTTTCGGTTACCTCTTCCGCGTGAATGTAAGGATCAAATCTACTAAGTAATTAAAGTATGGTTCTTAGAGGAGTCTTTCCCCGATAACTCAAAATTGACATAGAAACTAGTTGTTTTATTTAACTTTTCCGAGGATTTGAATGCGGATTAGAAAAAAAGAAGAGTCAGGAATTATTACGACAACGCGCTTACGTGAGCAATCGAGAGAAACAGGCAATGAGGGGCTTGTCAAGACATACGCACTTCCACGTCCCATATTTAAAAATATTAAAAAGGAAAAAAGCATCTAAAATAGAATTCTGTACATAATGGAATGAGAAATGCGTAAAAAGTACATTTCGTTTCGACATTATTGCACAGCAATTTTGATTTCATTCTCGACACCTTCTGCTCTGTAATAAGGACATCAGAAGAGACTAGTGGTGCCACAGAATGGTAGAGACTTTCTCGTATTAGTTTTCTATTTTCTCTGTTAGCTATTTGAACTTGCCACATACTCGTGCCTGCTGCCATCTATTGACGTCCAAAGTACTCTTCTTTGAAATTTTATTATTTTTCAGTTTCCTAATAGTAGAACAGAAATATTATATATATATATATATATATATATATATATATATATATATATATATTATATCATAAACAGCAATTTGTAAGAAAATGGCACTTAAGCGCTACAGTAAATTCAAAATTTGAAGCACTTTTTCATAGAAAAGCTTTGAGTTTTCGAAAAAATCATTTGAAGTACATTAACTCATAAATACAACAGTGTTTACAAATCGCTGTAAATGTCGTTATCGACGTGAAAAATTATTTAAAAAATACATTTGTGTAATTTTTTAAGGGGAAAAAACTCAAAATGAATTTTTAGTCATATTAAAGAGTTGAACCATCACTGTCCTTTCAAAAAGTTTGAAGAAAACATTTGGAGCCACTTTAAGAAAATAACGTTCGAGCGTTTCTGAAAATTCGACAATTTGAGCTAGTTTTCATAAAAAACAATCCAGTTTTCGAGAAGCTTTATAGGTCATTATTTAAAGCACATGTACTCATAAATATACTAATATGAGAAAATTGCGGCTCATATAAATATTACCGACGTAAGTGACAAGTTAAAAAATATATTTTTGAAATTTTTGAAAAAAAAAACAAAGGAATAAAGGAATATGTCGTTTATGTCATCTTGTAGAATACATTTAGCACATTTCCTACGAAAAATTTAAAGAAAAAATTTGAAGCCATATTTGAGAAAATCTTGTTTGTTATTTTTTAAATTACACAAATTACACGCAAAATTGCACGAAAACTACTAACATTTCCAAAAGCATATACCTGACATTAATGAAAGAACACATTATGAACAACAAATGCAATTGAAAAGAAATATATAATTTTTTAGTTGTAGGAAGACCCCGACAAAATTCAAACTTTTGAAATTTTCGACAATTTAGAGTTTACCGTGAAAATCCGACATATGCCAGCTTTATAATTGTAGTTTACTTCAATCTTACCAGGAATTTAAAGACAATTTTGCAGCCATTTTGGATAACTTTTTGAAAATCTCCCAGGGGCTTCACGCAACGTACCCCCAAAACCTAATGAATGATTTTCAAAATAATAGAGAATCGGCTCAGGCCAAATGGACAGGGGTTTCTTCAATTTGGAAAGAATTCTGGGCATGGTTTAGGCGCTAGTGTTGTTCATATACACGGACAGACGGACGGAAGTTTTGAAAAATAAAATTTTTTTTGGTATCAGGGGACCCCAAAACGTGTATTTCCGTTGAAATCTCGAAATCTATTTTCGGCAACATTACATAAATTTCCCAATACTACGAATATTACAATTATTATAAGTACGTATGCGGGAAAGTAAAAAGCATGCAAGCTTTTTCATAATACTACTTTGCAATAAAAGTTTTCAGATTTTTTTGTTTACAGTACTTTTTAAAAAAAGTGTTTAATCAAGTCAAATGTTCTATTGAGTTGAATTGAATTGATGCTTATTTCTATCAGTGCATGACCGTTCTTAGAAATGCAGTGGGTATTTCTTTCATTTATAAAGATGCTTTGGTTAGCAATTTAAACTACAGTAGATGAAAATCTAGTTCAGTAATCAATGAGGGCGGTGGTGATACTGATATCCTAGTATTAAAATTTCTCTGTTATCTGTTAACAGAGCTGAATAGATTAACCGCAGAATCACATTAACCGCAGCTTACAGTTAAACATCATGCTGGAAACCAGTTAGTTTCTAAATTGAAACTACAATAAAACACATAAAAAACAAGTTTAAATTAATTTAATGAGTATTCTACCATAAATGTCTTAATGTAAATGCAGTTATTCAGTGAAATAATCACTAATATTTAACAATCATAAATATATATAAATATATATATGTATATATATATATATATATTTATATGTATATATATATATATATATATATATATATAGAGAGAGAGAGAGAGAGAGAGAGAGAGAGACCTGACTAGTTTTGATTGACCGATTACATCTTTTCTTGAGAGTTCATATCTTCTTAGTTATTATTTTTAATTGAAAGTCATATTTTTATACAGTGACGTGATCTGACTTGACCTGATGTGTAACACTTGCCGATAACAATTTTGATCAAATAAGTAATCTGTCGCGAATTCTGCTTGAAACATTAATTTTAGAAGAACCCTGTCAAGAGTAATACCTGTATTATATTTTCTGAATGTAATTATTATCTTTGAGTTAAGATAATGTGTTTATTTCTTCACTTTATATATATTATTATTTAAATCTGACAAATTGGAATTCAATATGCCATAATTTCATCCCATCATAATTAGATATATATTAATTGTCTAATAATTATAATTAAATTATAACGAAGAACTATTGCTTTTCGTTTTTTTCTATTTCTAACGAATTTTTTTTCTAAAGAAATAGTATCGGTAAAGTATGATGTAATATTTTTATACGCTTAGAATGGCTTTTATTTGTATTGTATTTTTGTATTGTTGTGTTTAAATTAGATCTGATAAATTATTATAATCCCAAAACTGCTGTACACCGAGAAAAAAGAAATAAAACCATTATTTTGAGAGTCGTTTATTTTCCAATTACACATAAATTATGTAAATAAACACGTCTAATAAATGAACAGCAATAAAATATGAATTTCAATATGTTTAAATAATTCTTCAATTACGCAATCTTTTTCCTGTAAAGCAATATCTATCAAAATTCATACTAGTTATATGAAAGTGCTGTTATATTAGGTAAACTATATAAATCAATAATAAATTAAAAGGGTAATAACGACGCATAAAAATAGAATCCATGCGGATTATACTGCCGCATTGCTATACACATCTCGGTATTGCTGTTAACTGTTTTGTGTTATTTACTTGACTGTGTATTTGTCTACTGTGTTATTTATTATACTTTGTAGCTGGTACTTTCAGAAATGTTTCTGTTACTTTCTTTTCCTTCCCTCCCGCTCTGCAGTATATTTCAAAATAATATTTACCTTGGGCTATCTACCGATCAGCAGCCTCCCATCAGAGACACTTTATACCAAACAAAGCAACACTTACTTTGGCACATGCGTCTCTCATAAATAAATATTGGGTTAATTATTTTCAGTTCCGTGCCAATAAAAGTCAAACCAATATACTTTGGCGCTATATATTTGAACTCCATCTTAAAATTTCTACCTTCCGATGTCAACCTTAAATGACATATTCCATCAAAAATGAGACAGCACATATCTTATGAGTAGAACACGACGTTGACCGTATCACTGCTAATGAAATCCATTTACATACTGTTTTCTTTATTTGTCGCGTGAAATATGTTTTTTGCTTCTTTTGCAACTCCAATCATGCAAACCACATATCATCTGCATCTGCACATCAACCTCCTTTACACCCACCCTAAATTCACAAAACGTATCTCAGAATCGTCACTCTCAACTCTCATCATGTTCACTTCCAAAAACAAAAACTATTGCGCAAATACTACGAAATCACTTTGGTATTTTTATGTCTAAGACATAGTTGTTGTTTATTCTTTGGTTATAAAAAATACCAATTCTTATTGTGAAATCAATAATCATTTCGCTTCCTCGGAGATCTTGCCGCAAGCTTTCATAGGAAGTACTTATATTTACTAATACTACTGAAATACACTTTCGGGTTCGTGGAAATATTAAAATATCACAAAGCTATGATATGCTAAAAGGCACACATAAGTGAAAACTTATCTTAAGTACCTTTAAAAATTTAAGGAAATCATTCAGGTCTTGTAATGATTTTGTAATATTTTTAACATTCGACAAAAATTAATTCAATTGAATATTACACTTTCTACTCATTTCAAATAAGAACGAATTAAAAAAGTTAAAAATAAATGGTTACAGAAATTCTTCTCGTTTTGGTACTCTACGTAAGTTACCATCACATTGTAAGAAACTTATTTTAATGGCGGAACGGGAAAGTTATTTTTTATCCAAATGCTCATCTAGGAAAACCACTTTGTTCACTAATTTAGCACGGTTCGGCCTGTAATACATATGAAGAACCTAATCCTTCGCAACTTTCCATGCTTTAAACATCAAGGTTCCTACATCATTAGAGGCGCGATATATAAAGGTCAAACCATGTTCTTCCATCAAGATAAATGGGGAGAAAGGGAAGGGGCTTGAAAATTGATGGGCGCGTATGACGTTTGCTGGCGATCATTTGTAAAGAAATACGCGCAAACTCAGACAACACTTGTTGCTCGTACATTAACTTCAAAACTCTCTCATATCACTTAGCATCAGTAACTGTAACTAATAAGACTGTGCGTTATTTGATAATCTACCTTGAAATGACGCAGCTGAGACACATTCGAGAGATAGCTTGCCTTTTTGTGCTGATGAGCGAGCCTCAAAGAAATATGGGTGAGTGAAGGCAGTTGTTGCCTCGGGGAGAGCTTGCGAGAGACCTCTCTCCGTCTCAGGATGATCGTAACGACGACGCCTGTGCGATGGTGATGGCAGAACGACTGCGATTGTCAAATCAAAGGTGTCTCGTGAATGTGGATGTAGTGCATCTGAGTGAGGTAAGAGTAACAAGGCGAGCTGAAGAGGATTCTGGAGGAACAGGTGGTTCATGGGTTGATGGAAGCGGCTATTGATGCTGCTAGTGAAAATGATTTCTCTGTTTCATTTTAACAAATCTAAATGGAGAAAAAGGTAGAGCTTATTAAGAAGTGAAGTACAAGCGTTATATTTCTCATTGGAACGGTTCCACAAGCTGCTTTTCAGTCCCACATGCAGCATATAGTAACAACTCTTGTTCACTCTTTATTCAATATTCTCTTTACTTCTAATTGTGGTCCACAATCATTGTCATTTTGAACTGTTGGTGCGCGCATTAGAGTTAATGAGCATGATTTAAATGTATTTACTAGGCTGTCCGGGTGACGCCGCGTCCATGGCGAACGTGCCGACGTTTCGGTCGCCATTCTGCGACCTTCCTCAGGGCGTAATGCTGATCCTAATGAAATACTGACTCCGTACGCGGAAGCCATCGCTCTCACATGATTTAACTGAATCGATATGTCTATATCGTTAATCTGGCTTTGAATAAAAAATATTTTTGAATAATTAGTAGGAAAATCAGTACCAATCTTTATATTTAATTTTTGCGATGGGTTAAAATTTTGAGAGAATCGTAGTATCTATAACATTGCGAAATTATTAATTCAATTTTATATTTATTCAAGGCCTCAGAACAAAATTCTGTACTTTTTTCTACATTTTAAAGAATCATTTTAAGAACTCAATTTAAGAATTCAATGCGTAAATACTTTGTGATCCAGTGTATTCGTTGTTTCTTTGCTTATTAAATCAGCATTGTTTCACACTGTAATGTATAATTGCGTATGTGACTGATTAATAAAAATTTCTTAAATCTAAAACTAATTTATGAACACTGTCGCATTTTCCAGGTAAAAATGTATCGTTACCTAATATATTTATTGCACCATGTATTTTAATATTACGACCCAATCTGACGCAACTGTGACACATATGATTGAATGTAAATGTAGAGCATTACTTTTGCTATCAATTGCACAAAGTAAATTCAATGCGAGGCCTCAGTCTGCTTAAACTTTTATATCAAAGATGTACCCCATGTCGCCAGATATTTATTAATCATAATAATTCTTGCCACTCTGCCTTGTTTGTTACGATAATCCTCGCAACCACCATTGTTGCTACGGGCAGCCGTAAACAAATGTATTGAAAATACTCTCGACAAACTTTCAGTAGCAATTTTTATCTTTATTACTCTGAATGTAATTGTCTATTGGAATGGATAGACAATTCATAAATTTGCATTTAGTGGGAACATTTATGAGTTTTTAAAAATGTTTAATTTACACTACCTACAGCCGGTTACCCTTTAGGTCCCGATGTGACGCATGCGTGACCATACATTAGACACCACATATATTTGCGGTCTTCTCTAATCTGGGAGCTGCAGAACACGAAGCCCTCCGCGACAACACATATTGAGAGGTAAGGGACAAACAACCATGCCCATGGAGAGACTCGACCCACGACCGAAGAGAGAAGACGTTCGGACCAAAGCACTGAATCGGTACACGCTCTTAGCCACCTCGGCAATCCAGGCCGACGAGGGCGCACTGAAAAAGTGATTTACGGTGTAAAGGACATAGGAGTATTTTTTGACAAAATATCATGTAGACAGTAACTTTATCCTTGTCTTGAAGATAACAGTATGAACACAACTTCATGAAGATAGGAATAAAACTAGTAATCTATAAGAATGATTGAAATTAACAAACCTTCGTTATATCAGAGAAAATAATAATTTGAAGAAAGTAGCCTAAGTTACGCCCTACAAGTCACACTACCTTTCAGAAACAACGAAATCGATTAAACCGCTTCCGAGATTACCTCCGACAAACAAAAATAGTATAAACTATTGAATTGGTCATCTAAATAAGCATAAGACTATTATTTTAAAAACTGAGATAGGCATTTTTGACTTAATTTTTATAGAAGATTAATCTGCAAAATGCGGAAAACTGATATTGCGTGACCAAGGATAGGCTAAAGCTGCAGCGCCAACAGAAAATAAAGAAAATACATTTATACATCAGCCTCTAGTAAAAGCAATTCTTTCAGGACACGAACAGCGTGCTAAAGGCTCTAGTTTTAGCCCTCGTGTTAAAAGTGAGACGATGCTCAAGTGTTCAGATACATTTGTGAGTGCTCTGACCGCATCAGTTACTGCTTAATTTAATGCAACATTTTGTTTACTTGAATCAAAATAAAATGAAAGTCAGTAAGGCTGACTAATTTTTTTTTATTTTAATGTAAAATAAAACATGTGAGAAATTTTTCATGATCATTGGTCAGAAATTTTTAATACTCGTGTTCTTTGAATTATATTGTTACAGTTTCTTTGTCAAAATCAGAATTTCAGTTTTTCTGTAACTCTTTAAAGTTAAAATTCACGACTTTGTACAACCATTCATAATGTTTTCAGATCAGTTCATCATTTTGAAAATAACTAAATTCTTGCCTAAAGCACCATTGCCACGATATAACAAAGTAAAGCTAAGAGCTGACTGCGATATGAATAGACCCGGCATCCTTAAGTTACTGGAGTATCGCCTTCCTGAATCTTCCTCGCATTTTTTTGTTGAAATTAACATATGATGTTACGTAAAATTGGAATTTCAAAACCTTATTGCGCATCTGCACTAGAAACATTTTGAAGACCACAGACATCTCACGCTTCAATCGGTTTAAACTTGTAGGAGGAAGAGAAGTTACGAAAAACCTGCAAGGTATTAAATATTGAGATAATGTCCAGTAACCTGCAGCAGCAAAAATGCTACTGAAAAAAATCATACAAAATATTTTTTTTTCAAAAAATGACACGCACACTTTTCAAAAATTACAAAGACAATACTCTGGAGTAATACTTCAAATAATTAAATATTTTAAAGAAAATACTCTTCACGAATTCCACAGTACTATTCTAGTATAGCATATAGGATACACAGTACATTTCTTTACATACTACGAACATAAAAGAAGTTGCTCTTCCAAATGGAGTACATGAATACCAAATTCGGTTACTGAGGTCGACCTTTTTTTGAGCGTTACTGTCTCATGACGCCAGCTGCAGTCATCAATAAAAACGCACTGATTTTGAGAATTCAGTCGGTACGCTCAGTATGAGAACGGGCGTAATAATAAATCAATATTTGCATTTTTCAGTCGAAGTCGAAGCTATTTAATTGATTTTAGATTTTTACCGAAAGCGTGAATATCTAAAAAACACAAGATACTTCTCACATCGCCGGATGCTCCATATTTTCTTTGAATTTCTGCATGTATTCACAATGAAATATGGATTCTGGCTAGTGAATACGAATTTCATGTACTAACTACTATAAAAATAACATTTCAACTCTTCTATTCATTCATTTGTAGTTCATACATTTTGTCTCCTAGCTCCATGAATTATGTAGTCTGCCACTCTAGACGCAGAGACCCCTGCGGCAACACAACAGGGCAACCCGCCCCCACTACCGCATCCCCCACTGCCTGGCGCCATCTCGTGTAACGGACGCCTTTTACATTACACATCTCGCATTACCGCCCATATATAAAGGGATATTCATAATTTATGGAGCGGAGAACAAAGTTAGCAAATCACAACCCGGCAATAAACACGTAAGAAATATAGATTATGCCCTCTCCGGCGTCGTTACCCCGTGGGGGAGCGAGCGTACGGTGAGGGAATCTTCGTGAATACGGAGGTGAATGCGGTGTAAAAGTCGCAATTATGAGGGTAAATAAAAGCCAAATAAGACCACTTTACCATTCCTGAAACGAGATGCTTTATTCTCTTTCCTTCGTATAAGCTCGTTATTTACTGCAGGTCGTTGCTCCTCAGCGCAATGTTGCTGCGAGATTGTTATCTCAAAAATACTTTCTAGATTTGTTTATTATCAATGTAGTTAAAGAAAGTTTACTGTGCTCGAGGTAGGAAACTGCTTGATTAGTCAAATTAAGGAATAAATTACCTGGAGATTTGTGCATTGCTTCTCTTAATACTGAATAAAAATGTGATGGATCTTTCACCAGAATATCAAAAATGCAGGTAATGAATTAATTATGATAATAAAAGTCAGTTATGTGAAGATGATGGTTATGAAAAAAGATTCATTTGACTGTAACCGGTAAATCTTCGAATCTAGACTACGCCTGGCATTATTTGAATATTTCAGTGATTTTTTTTCTAGTGTGTCTAGACATTTTTTGCCTAGCGCTTTCTGCACCCTCTTGTTCAACTGATAATTTCGTGTTTTCAGGGGAGTCAATTGCATCAGCAGCGCCGAAAGAATAGTGAAAGTTTTTATCACGGTAGGTGGCGCCCCCCTCACTGGATGGCGAGATCCAGCGCCGACCTACATGGCAACTTGCAGGGTTTTCCCCAACTAGATATTTTCACCAGCGGGTCACCGCCAGAGTCAGGTATAAGATCTAAGCTCCCGACTGGTTTCCTGACATGTCTGGTAGTGTAGTGCATGTAATTATGTTTGTAACTAAGGGGTGATTATAAGACACGAAAGGGGAAAAAGAGATCGCGCGCGGTCTGAGGCCCGGTCCAGGGTACCTGGGGTTTTGATTGCTCCTACATTCGCCAGGTACTAACCGGGGAAATTTCGGAAAACTACCAATCAGAGCAGCCGTTCGCTGGAATTCTCCTGCAAATAACGACAAATAACGAAAAAATAACGGCCAATAACGGCTGGGACCTCCCTTTCAGATGAGTTGCTGCAGAGACAGCGGCAATGCTGACTCTGAGCTAAGCTCAGCCGGTGTTGTCAGCGAGGCTCTTCACTCTTCGTGAGTTGTGCTCTGGGGACCTGGAGAAGTTTGTGTGTGGTGTGTGGTGGGGGGAGTGCCTGTAACCGATTGAAGCGGAGGAGTCACGTTTAATTGAGGGTTGCGGGTAAATGTGAAAGGGAGGCAACGCGCCATCAATTAACTGTTTCCATTATCGCGCGCACCACCTCTGCCACAGTGTGTTTCAAAATGTTTGAAATTCTGCTGTTTAGCGTTTTCACAACATACTTCAGTTCAGTTATAAACTGCAATAGTTTATCATTGAAATAAATTTCAAAGTTTGTTTTGTGACTACAACGTATGTATTACATACGCTGTAGTTACATAACAAACAAAGTTTTGCGACTACAAAGAATATATTATATACGCTGTAGTCACAAAGCAAATATAGAAAAATAATATTATTTACACTCTTATTTTCAATGACAAAGTTCAGAAAATAATTTCCTGATCTTTGTCTGACAAGTACATTGATGTCTAACAAGTAGAATCAAAGTGTACATGTACTGTAATACTTGTGAAAAATCGTATGCATTGTAAAATAAAATATAAACAATTACATTATATTTTTTTGATGATCAATACGTTGTTGATAACTGAACAATAATATATTTTAATAATGATTGTCCTATTTTCCTGAAGCCATTGACTGACGATGGTGCAACAGAATAATCTAAGAAGTTATACAAAAATCAATGATATCTGGGATAAAATTGAAATAAGATCATTTCTCCAGGAAAAACTTCAAATATATCAATATCGTCTCTATTTAAAATTCATTGAGAAGTTTATGTACATTGAATAGTATACTGTATTTTAGTAATACAGAAATATATTCACAATCACCAATTTCTCTCCACTCAGCCTTCTGTGGTCGACAGAGAATATGCAAATTATATCTGAATATCATGACAAAAGCATATCAAAAATATTCAATTGAAAGAAATAAAATATACGAAGATATTATTGCTTATTAATTTCTCAATTATGGCAAATAACAAAATGTGGTTAAACAAAAACCCAGCCTTTCTGATCCAGTTTGTCTTGACGATTCACGTTGCTCTTTTTCAAGTTTTCAATTCTGATAAGATAATCATTATGTAATTGACTCTAATCAGTACAACTAAATACGTGGAATCCAAGACGCAAACCCATCCTTGCAATTTATAAGTGTGTTTTGTATGTCTATGTAGATAAATTATTAGATGTCCACTAAAATTACACCTTGTTCACAATATGGAATCCCTAGCCATATATTTTTATATTCCTTTTATGTTACATAGAAATTACATTTCTCTTTTCCAAACAATGAGAGAATATACGTGGTATGGTAAGTTAAGCTATTTTCAACAAATGGAATACCTGAATTAAACTTGTCAAGAATAATTAACCAAAAATAAATGTAACATCTTTTGTATTTTGAAACTTAGCATCCATTTTCACAAGATCTAAGGAGTCTCTTGACACACCAACCCCATCTCAAAGCAATTAAATGCATATGAAGCACACAGGAATCGTTCTGCAATAAACAACCTCCGCAAGGCAGATTCCACTCTTAGAGAACCCTCTTGTGGTGAAGAAGGCAATCTGGTGTTTATTTCACAATAAATTTCCACAGATACTCCCCTTATAATCTTCACGAGAATCTCTGAAATACGTAAACTGGTTTACGATTCAAATTGTGAAGCGATACAGCAATTTTGCTCTTGGAAATGGGAAACTACGTTATGCCATGAAAGGTAAAGGTCTATTAAAGACAGGGTTATTTACATATGTTCACGAAAAGCAGTGCAGTGACGCCTTTGGTAAACATGACTTGGAATATACTAGAAATAAATATACGTAATATTTTTTTGCTAATACCCTCACTTGTTGTGTTGATTCTTTGACATGTGCTGGTAGGCATTTACTAATAAAATATTTTCGCGAAATCTACAGTTTTATTCAATAAATAGAAATGTGAATAAAATTTATTGGTTTATTTGAATTTATGTTATTATAAGCTTGTAGGCAAAAAAGTGTTCTAAATCTTACGTAGTAGAAATTTGTGAAAGTTTTCATATCTTCAGGAAACTCAATTTTTTATTCAAAACTTTAATATAACCATCTAAAGAAAACTAGACTTTCAATATTTGCAAGAATGGCACAATTCAAATGTTCATCAGATGAAATGGTTGGGGGAATATGTTCTCACCTAAAAATTACCCGAAGAGAAATGTAATTTCGCTCAAAATTATTTAATTTACTGAAAATAATTAAAAATACAATTTTTAGAATAAATATAATTGGGCAACATTCATTATTCTGGTTATTTTTTATCGCAATTTTGTCCTCTTACTAAATATTCTGTTTTACTTTCAGGGAATCAGATTCTTTTCTTGACCTTCACGGAATCAGAAATTCTCGAAAGCAAAGATTCTCACAAAAATGCATTTAAATTTAAATAGAAATACTCATGAAATGAAGCTTACAATGCAATGAAATGAAGTTTACAACAGAAACAATTGCATTTCCATGCAACAAAAAATATTTTGAGGAAAATCATAGCTAAAAATTGGCAAATCAAAAGCAACAATTAAAAATTCATTACGAGTAAATTTATCTCCAAAGTATTAAGAAACCTTGGAGATGTTATTCCAATCACATTTCAAGATATAGCATATACCTGTCATTTTCATATTGTAATTCTTAAAATTCTCAAAATAAACATGTATAGATTAAAGTGATGGTATGTGTAAAAACACTTGGTAAATGAAATACGAGGAATTATTTCCTCAGAAATACTTTGTACTTTCTGGTAAAGTTATTTTCGAATTAAAAGATTTTGTATTTACAGAATGTTGAAACATGTTGTATTTCATAAGAAAAAACAATTAGATGCATTACTAAAAGGGGCCATTGGCCCCCCGACGACCACATAATGTACCTCCCAACCCTCGAAAAGTACAACATAAACGTGGTATATTATCACACAAATAACGTCCTCAGCGACAGTTAACGCAGCCCACGCAGCCAACTAACGCTGAGTCGTCTTCGCCTCGTGGGGATCCCTCTGAAATGAAGCACGTTAACCCGCGGGGAAGGAATTCTCGCGGAGACCACTGTGCTGCGGCTGGGCGCACTCGCAGGGGGTCCGCCCACCCACACAGTGGGCAGGAACAGGACGAAACGGAAACTAAGCAATATCCTCTCCGTTTTCATCCTCTTACTCTTCCCCATTTCCCCTCTTTCTCTACCCCCACCTCCCTCTCTTCCCTCTCCTTTCCCTTCTCTTCCTTCTCCTCCCAGCACACTTCCCTTCCCCTCCTTCCAACCACATTCTCTTCCCTCTCCAACTCTTCTTCCTCTCTTTCCTGACCCATCCTTCACCTCCTCTCCCTAGCTTTTTTCTCCCACTTTCGTACATATTCTTCTCTTCCCTTCCCGCCCTCTCTTCCCCCTCCATGCCGCATCCTTCTCATGTCTCTTCCCCCTTTTCTTCCCTCTTCTCGCTTTCTTATCTTCCTCCTCTTCTCTCTTCTCCCACTCCCTCTCCCTCTCCGCCACCTTCTCCTACTCCCTGCTGCCGTCTACCTAAGTTCTCCGCGTTATTCTCCTCTCAACTCCGCTTCCACTCTCCTCGTCTCGTTCTCAACTTCCCGCTTCCTTATTCTCCTCCCCGACTCATTCTTCTCTCTTCTTCCCGCTGTTGAACAGAAAACATAGTAGTCTATCTTTACATGGATTCATAAAATTTGCCTGTTTGTTTGTTTGTTGTTATATAAGTTGTTTTAAATGCTATCATCAGATACGTGATGGTTCGCCTGCACCTTCCAACACTACAATTGCAAGTAGAAAGCCATCTTGCCTCAAGTGGGATCCAAATAAGTGAGCTAAGATAAAGTAGTAAAAACCACGTGAACGTTGATGGCGAAAAAAGGCGAAACGGATACTTGCGCGGAGGACGAGCAGAAGTCGCGAAATGCAGTGCAAACAATCACTCGGAAGTATAAACCATTAGACGAATCTTCTAGTAAGAACCCTCATGGGCGTGATGGAAATAGCGAGCAGTAAGGGTACTCCCAGTCCACCGGCAAAATCTCTTCCCAACTGTCCGTATCTTCGTCGCCGTCTCTTCGTGGCCAGCGATTTGGCGGGAAGGAGAGTGAGTGCTTCAGCGATTGCGGATATGTGACGGTCCGCTGATGGCAGGGGGTTGACTCACTCCGCGGGAGAGACAATCACGCGTCAAGAGCTTCAATGGTGCACGGTTCAAGAGCGTTATCTTACTAACAAATCGAATAACACGGGGAAGGTAGCTGATAGGAATTCTGAGGGAACAGCTGTCATTCAAAAATAACGTGTGTGTGCAGAGAAAGTTGTTTTTATGTAAATCAATCACACTGAGGTGCGTTTGATTCTGTTGAAACTGGAATGGTGAAGGTGGTAGTGTGGTGGTGATGTGATGGTGGTGAACGTGGTTGTTTTGCGTTGGTGAGAGTGGCGGAGATCGTGATTGTTTTATAGGTAATTGTTCTTGTTGGGGTGAATGTGGTTGTTTGGTGGTGGTAATGGGGGCATGCGTGATTGTGTGTTAATGGTGTCTGTTGTTGTGTTGGCAATAGTTGTTTTGGTGGAGGTGATGATTGTAATTCTCGTGGGGGTAGAGATCGTGGCAATGGCCGTGGTTTTTTGGCGACAAGGGCTGCAGCGGCGGTAGTTATTGTGGTGATGGGCGTTGATGATGGAGGAGGAGGGTCACCGAGAAATGTTAACCCACTACTGAACCAAGCGCCCTGTTCGCTGGGCAAAGGTTCGCCGCACCCCCTCCTTCCCTCTCCTGGTCCACTTCCACCGCCCGCCCTTCGCGCCGAGCCACTGTGCGGTGGCGCCGTGGGTGGCGAGGACTCA
>BOPP01000149.1:1349237-1373918 GCA_017312745.1 Gryllus bimaculatus | reverse complement strand
GAGGGTGGGAAGGGGTGGCAAGGGAGGATGGGAGGGAGGAGGCGGAGATGGCAACGTGAGTGAGAGCGAAGGAGGTGGGACATGTGATGATGGGAAGGGGGCGTGGGCGGCGAGAGTGGGAACGGAGGCGACGGGGTGGGATGAAGGAGGGGATCAGCAGTGGGGGTGGGGCGGAGGCTGTGACGGGAGGGGAGTCGGGGCAGGAGGGGGCTGAGGTGAGAGCGCGGGCGTCCCACTACGGAATGGGAAAGGCGTCAAAGTGTGGCGAGGATCTCGCTCCCTTTTCAACAGGTGGACCGCCTTCTCTGCCGCCCCTGATCTGTCTGAGCAGTGCAAAGCACGCCTTTGTCGGGGCGACCCGGAGCGTATTTGCGGCAGATTTACTCCAGATTCTATTGTTTCCCTCATCTCGTCTTTATTGCATCTTCATTCACATCTCTATAATCACCTATCCATCGCATCATACACATAATCCACGTAAGCCGTAAATTTTAGTAATTTGCATTATAATAAAGACTTGTCTTTTTGGGGAGTATTGTTACTATTGTTCTCATTATCTCTCCAATTTCTGCTTTGTCTTTCTAATTTTCTTTTCAAATTAATTCACATTAACATCTTTCAATTCATTGTTTTCGTTTTCGCTCTCATTACACCGCTCTGCCTTTACAGATCCATTCTCAGGATCTCATCTCATTGTAAATGCTTTCCTCCTCACATATCATTCTTGTTCTTGTAATTACTCTTTTAGAGTCCTGAGAATGAGAAGAGGAATGTTTCAGTTTAACCTTTACGTTGGTCATATAAATCATATGTTTGATTGGGTGAGTGTATTTAAGAACAATGTCTGACTCATTGCTTTAATATAAAGAGTATTTTTCATTTGTAGTTCTTAGTTAGTCAATTAAATACATGCTAGGAATATATTTTACATGTAATGATTTTTCCTCGGATATCATCACTACATAAAGGAAATACCTTGTACATAACTTATACTTCCAATATTACAAATACCTGTCTAATTTCCCTCATAAGAATTGCATTTAAATTTTCAACTCAACAAAAAGATTGAAATTTCAAAAGTCATTTGCTTTCACAAAAGCTTTCGCTAACATTTTCCATACAAATAACGTTCTCCTCATTCTCTGATAGTCTTCCTTACTACTTCTATCGCCATCTCCACTCTCCCTGCCCTCTCCGACCTCTCGGCCACTCGCGAGACCGCGTGACCCCCCCTTCCGGCAGGGCGCGTCCCGATCGTGCTCCCTATCTGATCTTGTGCTCGTCCCCTGCAGATCAAGGCCCCCGATGATGGGCACGACGTCTGCTCTGGGGCTGTAATGGGAAAACATTACAACGATTGAGCGCGCGATATGGGGAAGACTCTGTGAGATTTTGCATCTCGTTATCGCGGTATCGTTGCCCAAGCGTGGGGATTATGTTTTGAATCGCCTCCTCTCCGCCGTTGGAATTTCCACTGACGGTACTGGAGCTGCAAATCACGGGCGTGCCCAACAAAGCAGAGCACGCTCGGTTAAAGAAATCGTTTTCCCGCTAGAAGCACGCGAGTACGGTTCTGGATCGTTTGATGTAAACGGAGAGTAATGGAAACGCTGCATCGATTCCATGTTGGTGGTCGCTGTATCTCCAGCCTTGATTCGAACTTTTTCACGGAGGTCGTAGTTGCATTTATAACTCTTACAGAACATAATAAAAAGTTCTGTAACATTTGTGTATTGTGTTTTACATTAAATTTAGTGCACCCTACTCCACTAGATGATGATCTTTTACGCAATCTGTTACATTATTCTTCTCGTTTCTAACGTTTCAGGGTAAAGAACTACACACAGTACATAGTACACAGTACTGTTAGCAGGCTCCATAAAATACAGGCGATATGCAGATCATGCACGGAATTCATTAAGTTATGTATATTTTGTTTAATGTTCAAAACATAATATGAAATGAAATACAAAATATAATATATTATTCATTAAGTTAAGTCCATTACGTTAATAACTAAATTAAGTTTATTATATTACGAATCTTTAAATTCAGCCTTCATGCAGATCGTTGTGTGTATTTTGCAAATGTGCATTCCCGCCTGAGATATGTCATAATATTTTGGGGAAGCTTATCATGTAGTACCCAGACCTTTAGATTGCTTTTTTCGACTAAATAAATCTATAATCTATTATGATTCTGTAAACATATAATATATTCGACAATTCTGCTTCATGAAATATTCTTGTAATGTCTAATTGAAAATAAATTAATGTAGAAAATGGCAATCTCCCATGTGCACATAGAAAGATCATGCACGGAATCCAAGTGCAGCACTTATGCCTAATTAACTAGACTTGAGATTCGGAAACGCCGACCCCACATTGAAATTTAATATAACTTTGAGAAAATAACGAGGGTATTTGTTGTAGGCAATCCACGTAGCACTGAAGTAATAAACATTAATGATAAACACTTTAAATTGTAATAACTGTGCAGCAAAGTTTGTGATTGATTTTTTCTCTAACTTGAATAGTATTTCTAACGTAACGAAGAATTTTCAGTACAAACGCAAATTTGAAACGTAAAAAAGAAGTATATTATTCTCCTGAATATAATAGAATATCGAAACGATAATAATGCACAACTTTCATTTGCTTAATGTGTCATTTAATGAATGATATGTGAAAATAACTTGATTTTTACCATCCTTCTGCAACAGTTGAACGCATGAACTGCGAAAGTGTAAAAATATTAAATGTTCACGAGGTTTTTGTAAAAACAAATACAAGTTTATAAATTTAGATCATTCTAATCAAAAGTCAAACAATGCAAAAAAAGAAACCAGCCTTCAATTTTATTGCATCAAAAAATACCTATCTCAGGGTTTGTATTCTTCCAAAATGCATTAGTCAAACGCAACCACAGAAAAAGATAGACATCTGAAAAATATGAGATTGCCGAATCAAGAGAACGAACTCTTCGAACACTTGATAAAAACAGTGATAGATTAACGCGCACACCTTGGGTGCGTTTTCATTCATCAATAATTTGTCCTTACTTATGCTAAGCCCTCTCAGGCCGAGGTACGTCAGGTTGCTCGTCATTGACAAATTACTCAATAGCCACAATGGACATCTGCCCTTAGCCCAAGACCTTCCATTCACATGTCTGCTTGTTATATTGCTCTGCGTTGTTATTCCGAAAAAAAATCTGAAACAAAAACTTAAGCGATTGACACGCTGGAGCAAATTAGACGGTTCCTCGAGAGCGCATCCTGATGTGAGAATCTTCCATGAACCCCTTTCTCAAAGAGGCATTAGACTCACACAAACAAACCACTCACATAACGTGAAAGAAAATGTTTCATGAAGGAATTTCTTCGTTTTATTGCAGTCTAAATGAAATAGAATATAATCACTTTCCTTTTAAAAGTTTTGCTGATTGAAATACGATATATTGTGAGTTTTATTTTCGTTACAATTTCATATTATCTGGTTAGTTGACTAATATCTTAGAAGAATATTTAAAACAGAATCTACAAGTACTACAAGAATCTACAAATGTGTTTTACTCAGAGCGGAAATGAACTACGAGAATATTAAAGTGTGGTAATTTTAACGATATCTTCCTTATATATCAACTTCGACCCCAGAGTATTTGTAGATCCCTTCAACCCTGTAGAGTATTTGAGTAAAACGTCGAGTGTGCGTATGTTTGTGTGCTCGGATGTTCGGTTGTGCGGTCAAGTCACTCACGGCTAGGCCACTTCCCGTGCACCAATCAAGACTTATGAGGTGTTAATTGACGTGTCTCGATCTCCTGATGGGGAAGTGATAATTCGTTTTCGGATCCGGCCAGAAAATTCAAGACATTTCCAAAAACGAGTCTTTTTGTATATTGGTGCTGCGATCTTAGTGATAACGCCAGGAATTACACCAGCGCCTCCAAAATATATCTATGTAGGTGGCGTTGATTAAACTCTAGTACCCAAGCGCATTTTTCTCTCTATACGCCATTATTTCCTGTTACGACGCTGGGAACACTGCAGTTGACATCTTTAAGTAAATTATTGAATTAACACGTAAATCGCGTTGCAGATTTCAATTTTGATTTGAATTATCGTATTTAAAAAAATAAATTTGCGAAAACCTACGAACACTATTACCTCGAAACTTATTAAACTTGAACAATTCCAAGTGAATGCGGAGAAGACAAAACTGAGTAATCTTCAGAATGAATGAACGCTTTGATTTTCGACTTATCACTTTCCGTACTTACATAAGTGTACAAATGACGATTTTCAAATGTTTCGATTTTCAATGTGACCCACAACTTATTCTTATTAATGTTAACTAAGAACATATTCTCAAAAACATACAAAACAGACTCTTTAATGTTAGATTCGTCTGAAACGCTAGATTCGCATACAAAACAAATAATAGAGCACTTGCTGAAATAGAAGTAAAGCCAAATTAGATTGAATTTGTGAAGTTTTAATTTCTTCAAAAATTAGGGGAGAAAAATATAGGTGTTAAGGGAATAGGGGATAATAAAATGTAGTTGCGACAGAATTCCCGAAACTAATTGTGAATGATCTGCATTTCTTCATTCATCACTTGTGCTAATCTAAATGTCATATGTGCATTTTTGTGCATATTAGCAAAAAAGCGTAAAAATGTAGTTGTACTAAGATTTAACTACTAGCATCATCAAAACTTTCAAGTATTTGTTACGGCGATTGTAATTTTGAAATTTCACTAAGACCAGTTCATATTTCGTATGGAGGTAAGATACAAGGCCATTGAGTGTTTGGAACTTTTGAACGAGAGTATAACATTATCAGACTCATTCATTGATAAGTTCAATGCCAGATACTGAAAGACATATCTAAAAAAAGCTGGGCATGAAAGAAATGAGGTATGAAAGAAATTTTCAACACTTCAAACTTTTTTAAAAAGAGTTTGAGCGTTGGTGACGCGACATTTTACCAGCAAAATATATTTCAAAGAGTTGTTTTATTCTATAAAGAAATCTTACTGGCTTAAATAGATAAAACTATGAAGTTAAATATCTAGAACTATATTATAATTTTGTATATTTTAAATATTTGTGAAATATTCTAAAAATATCAGGTGGTAAAATTCCGTGAATGCTGAATGAAATAATAGGGTGATAATGAGGGGTCAAAGAACAACGAAGGTGGTGCGAGGTGACTGTGTCAGTTTTGAATCATCCCAACATTTACAATATTGCCATGAAAACCCACTAAAAGCCCGGTCAGGATGGTCAGCCGGGGCACCGATCCCGGACATCCCGATTGCGACGTCAGCGCGCTAAGCCCTGAGCAATTTCGCTCGGTGGGAAACCAAGTAATACATTTGTAGTTGTTCCCGACTATTCAACCTGCTTAGGTGGCTGGAGGCGTCAATTGATATCACTGCAGTGCATCTGTAGGGAGGTCCCAAGGTACGAGTTCCGACGGAGGAAGGATTTTAAACACTAGCCTCATAGTTTGGTTATATGTCAATATTATTGTAAGTACGATTGACGAGTATTATAAGTACAAGTCGTAGTAACATAATATTTAAGTTAAAATATAAATTCATAGAAAGTACGTGTTGAAGCAAGAAGGAGGAAAACTGTCGGTTATTAAGCACCATTTAAAACAATTTGATTAGTTCAAAGAGATCATTTCAAATTGATCAAATTTTTGCAAATCACTTGTTTCCATTTCAAGGTATTATATATTATAATGTATTTGCAGTATTCGCTTACATCATTATTTTCAAATCATTCATATTCGTATTTTAAATTTAAGAGTATGTGATCCCCCATATGAATTTTGCATTTTAAAAAGTGTGTTTTAAAACAATACTTTCCGACGGCATTTGATTAAGCATAAATTTTATTGATCAATTACATAATATATTTGTTCGTACGTTAAATGTTTTAAAAATTTGTTACATGTGTAATATCATTTATTCACAATGCAAAATGTTATACGACAAAGATAATTCAATTCCGGTGGGCGGGAAAATGTAGAATATACAATTCCTTCTAGAATATTCTGGAATATTTCGAGAAAGAGCATGTTCAAGAGCCTTGAAACCCCCTTTCAAGGCATGATGAAACGGTGCAAATACTCAACTATCTTTGCGGCATAACATTTATCGTTATGTCTTGATACAGATTTACGACTTTAAATTGAATGACGTAATGAAAATTGGCACATTTAAAAAAAATAATTGATTTACGGATTCTTTTTCATTTAATTTTCCTTTCAAGAGGTTGGGGGAGCTCATTAACTGTACATTATGTTTCAATTCATTTTATTATGAAATGAATATAAAAAAAATTTACTGTGATTAACTGCGATACCTACAGTAGAACTCACGACAAGTAAGTTGTCAACAAATAAAACGAATTTACAACTGAACATTTCTCTAGTGCCTCCGAATAATCCGTCGAGTGATGGTTATTAGTTAATAAAATTAATTGTTAGTTTTAAAATTGTCTTCTATTCTAATTTATTTATTCCTTACATCTTGGATTATTTATTATTTCTATTAACAAGTTATGTTGAGGGTACAATAAAATGAGATAATTGCGTTTTTCAAAGCTACGCTTCTTCACGCATGTCTCTGCCAATCACTGAACAAACAATACGCTGCGGAGATCACGCAATGCACAATGTCTTCCGCGCCCACGATGCCCCGAGCGGTGAGAGCTGCACCGCACTGATGGGTGCGTGCGACCCTCCAGTGACCCACTCCTGCGACCCACTGCACGGATCCGTGTGTGTGTCATTCGCCACCCGCTCCCAGTCTGCGCCCGGAGACATCAATGCGCCACCCGACACGAAACCCACCTGCGAACTTTCGCATCAATGAAGTTTGGTGACGTTTCTCACCGAGCAATTGAGGTCAGACGAAGAGAGTGTTAGCTGCTTTTGCCCCCTAGACGCACGACCAAATTGATGACATTTGACTTACCACGCGCGCTTCTTGGAAGAAAATGCCGATTCACCGGTTTGTTAGTGCTGCCGGTTGGGGACGAAATGCATTAGAACGTGGGTTGTGTACTGCGCGTGTGGATGGCCTCCTTCCTCAAACAATTGAAACGCGCCAACTCGAAACCTCTTGACCCCCTGGTTTGGTCTCTCATAGGGCCTGCAAACAGGCTAAGCAATCTGGGGCTTTCCAAAGAGAAAATATACTGAGAGAAGCGTGTTTTAGTTTCATCTACGTAGCATCATGAAACGTCCTAATAGTGCTACGCACTTATTAGGTTCGGAGGTTTGTTTTAAAAAGCTATTTGAGTAATTAACGCTGCATTAATTTAAAAAACGTTAACTGAAATTATGTATTCTTCAATTCTGTAATTCAATTCAAGCATAAAAAAAACACAAAAATCTATATAAATCTGTTGTTGAACGTCTATCCACTATGGAGCTGAGTTATGGACTGTTAATGCCAGGAATAGAAGTAGGAGCACGAAACAGAAATAGAATATTGGAGACGGTGTTGTTAGGTTACAAGAAAGGAAAAAATTAAAAATCAAACTATAATAAAAATAATGAAACCTGGAAATCAACGTTAGAACTGATAAAAACAAAGACTCTATTCTGGTATGGGCATTTTACGGTAGGACGGTGAGTGACTGCCAAAGGAGATGTGGGAATACCATCCTGAAGAAAGGAGATGATGCCTGGGGAGATCGTAAGAAATGGAGATTAGGTGCCGAGAAATGGCGACAGCTGTGGAATACTCGCTTCACTATTACTACTATTCTTACAAAATTTATCGTTAATTTCTACGTTAATTCATACAAAACAAAACCGATTTAGTTTAATGGCAGATGTGCAAGTGCCACTGTAGGAGAAATGTAAAATGTATGACAAGTATGCGTCGTCAAAATTTTCTTCTCAACAACACAATAAACTCGTGTGTAAAAGTGAACTGTACGAATACATTTCTGAAAATAGCAGAAGATGTTTATTAATTGTAAAAACATTTCGTAATTTAATTAAATGTAATGACTATCACGAGCCAAAGAATGCAATTTCTAATTTAGCTTCTTTACTTTACAATTTCAAATTTACAAGTTTTCTTCATATTTTGTGTTAAGCATTCAAACTATACTATTAGCTTGAATCATATAAAGTTGCTCATTTGGGCTACAATAAAAAGCTGCTTCATACACAAATGATAAAACAAATTTTAATTATTTCTTATTCTACATCTCAGCGAATTATCCTAACATCTGCGTTATTGCAGTCGTGCAGGTGTCATCGGCATTGATAAAAGATAAATTGAATTAATGTTACATAATGTTGTCAGTATTTAATTAAATTGTGCAATTTATATCCCTGCCAATACTATAGAGCAATTCTTTTTTATCAGATTAACTATGAGAGTTCTATCAAACTGAGGAACATCAATGAATTTCATCAGTTGCATGCGTATCAACGCAATTGATACGCGATATCATACTAACAAATATGCAGTAATTGAGAAATAATATAAATTGTATAAATACAGAGTAAATTTAGTTTGAGACGAAACATTAAATTTCC
Source organism: Gryllus bimaculatus (assembly GCA_017312745.1). Classification (NCBI taxonomy): domain Eukaryota; kingdom Metazoa; phylum Arthropoda; class Insecta; order Orthoptera; family Gryllidae; genus Gryllus; species Gryllus bimaculatus. The sequence continues at coordinate 1,365,340 of BOPP01000149.1, read as the reverse complement.
CAGTACGATACGTATCACAGAAATGCTAATGTTTCATATCGTTATACCGGATATTAATAAACTGCTTTGTATACTAATGAGTTTTCTTTCTAGATCAGTTTCATTTGCAATTACACATTATATATAATACACTCTGGTTCAACTATAAAATTGCACTTCATTGATTCACGGAAAAATAATATGCTTCAAACATCCAGCGTTGACAATCGGCAGGGAAGTGAAGTACTGCTGAAAAGCTTCAATGTGTTTATTGGTTTTTCAGTCCAAAGTAAAATTATCATGGAATTACTTACATTTGCGAGATCTTGAGTTAAGAACAAATTCAATGAGTCATTTCGCACACTTTGTTCTAATATGGTTAGATGTACACTCAATATCTTGATTTGTATTCGTGAATGAAATTTTATAAATGAGCGACTAGAATATACGTCATTGAATTAATCGTTGTCTTCGATAATTTTGTAAACGTCCTTGTAATAGGTCACATTTCTCGCACACCAAACCTAACTCTCCCGTTCAATGAATACCATTCTTCGCTTGTTCGCACCACATTACGTAACGTGTTTACGCTAACGTTTTCCATTCCGACGGAGTGTTACTATGAACACAGCAATGTTCTCTCTTCGCCCGCTCGAGTGTTCCTGTCGCGTGGTTTCTTTTTCCGCGCGGTGGGCGTATCCACCGGTGGCTGGGGCACTCCCAGCCGGCTCTCCGTGTTAAGTTACGCGGAAGGGAAGGAAGCGGCGCCCATCAATTAGTGTGGAGCGGCGGCGGGCGCAGGGGGGGGGCGAAGTGCGCGCGGAATATCGAACAGAATCGCCTTTGACCGCGCGCGCGTCCCGGGAGACGCGCGCGGACGCTCGGCGCTTCAACCCGCGTGGCTCAGCGCCCCCGTTGTCCGAAAGATGTGCCTGCTTTCTTTTCCTACACACACTTCCTTGCCTCTCTGTTCCTTGCCTCTCATAGGGTCTCTTTCTTATTTCTCTATGGCACTCTTCATCTTGTATTTTACTGCTTTACCTCCTTCTCTCCTCTATTTTGTCCCTCTTTTTTACTATCATTTCTTTTCTATGTATTAATTGTTTTCAGTCTACTTCCTTCCTTTCTCCCTCTCTCTCCCTCCCTTCCTCTCTCCCTCCTTCTCTCCCTCCTTCTCGCCCTCCCTCCCTTCCTCTCTCTCTCCCTCCCTCCCTCTCTCTCCCTCCCTCCATCACTGTCTCCCTCTCTCCCTCCCTCCCTTTCTCTCTCTCCCTACCTCTCTCGTTCTTTCTCCCTCTCTCTTCACTCTATTCCTTTTTTCTTTCTTCTTTCCTTCTCACTGTTCTCCCTATTCTTATCTTCTTTCCTTCCTCCTTATTTACTTTTTTTCTGCTTCTTTCTTAGTCTCTTCCTCTGTGCTTTCTTCTGTTTTCACATATTTTGTACACATGCTATTAATTGCTACTACACGACATAGCGCACTTGATAATTGCTTCTTGTCCTCTTTTTGGAATTTCGAGTGAATGAAATAAACAGTAGATTTTAGGAGAAACTGTTCAAGTGACAAATAGCGTGCGGTTTTCATAAGATACACAAGGTCGTCTTTCATTGTGTTTGTGTTCTAATTTAAATGCAACCTTTATAGTACTAAAATGTTACGTACAATTACTAATTATATTTTTAAACTATTTAAACTCTTTATTTATTTGAGAAACGTCAGTAAAATTTCAGTAAGAAATAAACCCAAAAATACATTCAAGGAGATAGTAAAGGATGGTATTGTATTTTTATATACACAGCAATAGGGCTGATGAACCTGTTGTAGAGCAGCCAACAAACTCATACATAATACTGCATTGTATCTTCGTAACATTAGAATTGATTAACAAGAATTGATGAACTAAACTCAATGCGTTACATTAATTTCATGTTTTATACAAAAACCACTTTCTTGCAGCATCTCGACATGAATATGCTTATAAATACATTACATTTCCTCTGTATTCGTGCATTAAAAACGAATTGTCTTTTTTAAACCCAACGTCTCTAAAGAGTTAACATCATTTTCATCGTGTCACCGGAAGAGGTGACTCAGGGCATCAAGTGATGACACTGCAGTATCTCTTAAGATTGGAGGTCATAGATTTGAGTCGACCCAGTGGTACGATTTTCGACAGTAGCTAGATAGCTACGTCGAATTCAGCCTCTGTCTAGAAGATAATTCTATTTTCGTGGTTTCTGCATCACCGCGCGCAATCTTTCCTTCCTCTTCCTCATCGTTTTCTCATTCCATACTTACACACACACACTCACACTCGCATTCACTACACTATCACACATACCTGGAGACCGGTCGGGAGCGTAGAGCTTGTCCCGGCGCGGTTCCCCGCTTGTGGGAGATACGTGGTTACGGAAAACCCCACAAGCCGACAGGAAGGATCTTACCCTCAAGCCGAGGAATATCACCGCCACCTCCCGAGAAAAATACAGAGACTATACTTATGGGACTAATGACCTTAGCAGTTGATGCCCCTGGAATGTAATCAATTAAATAATATGATCATTGACATCATCATCATCATCAGTGCGAATCCTACAGTTGACATCTCTGGCGCTCAAGGTTTCTTGTACACCGATCGCCCACGATGTTGTAGGTCTTCGGCATCCATTTCTTCCTGTCTTCCATTTCTTCCTGTACGTTGATATAAAATGACCCTTTGTAGCCATCTCCTTTCTCCCATTCGTAAGTCATGACCACCCACAAAAGCTATCAGAGTACGAGATAGTAAATTTTTCTCGAAAATAAACATCAATCAATAAGGTTATCAATGAGGTTTCAGAGTAATCTTTTCAATGATTCTTGACCCATTCAAACTAGATGTCGAGTAGTTCTTGAGTTTAGGTCAATGAAAGAAAACAAACACTTTTTTTGCTTATTTATTAATATGTGAATACTATTCATTATGTGGGATATTGAGACCTAAAGGAAAATAAACCCTAAAATATACGATTTACTTAATTTATAATCCTACAGGTAAACCACTTAAATGCCAACATATTTTTATCTATAATTGTAATTGGCCACCATACATACTCAACACAAAACAATACAACACAAAATAGTAAAACAATTATCTATTTTGTAGCTCTGATAAAGGTCGAATAAATGGCCAAAACGTCGGCAATGTAAAGTGTTGATTTTCTTTCATTGCCCTAACTTCAAGAACCACTCGACATATTTATGAATAATGTTCAGTCTCGGGTTTATCTACGGGCAAAGGTGCAGAGATCTTTGATATTTGAAAGAACCGTCTCCTTGTCCATCTCTGGTCTTCTGAACGTTCGTTCTGTGGCCGAGAGCCCCATTCTCGCCCGTGTTACGCCGCTTCTGCCGCTGCCGCCGGTGCGGCGGGGTCACTGGGCGTGGCCCGACAGATTCCCGCAGCGCCTGCCAGGTGCGCGGCACGTGAATGGCCCGGTTTGTTACCAAACTCCAACGCCACTACGCCTCCATTATGCGCCGCTCGCGGCGGCGGCGGCGGCTAGGCGTGAAAGACGCCGGCGGGCCGCATCCGCCCTCGCTTTCGACGCCGACGCCGACTCCTCCAGGGAAGCGCCACCCCGCCCACGCCGCCCACGCTCACACCATTGCCCTCTTGCTGCCGCTAACCACCGCCTGCCGTCATCTGATGGTGCGAATGCCGCCGCCACCACCACACTGCCACCTTCAACTCCACTGCCACCAATACTATCAATTCTACCGCCACCTCCGTCATTGGGTTTATCACTGCAGCCGTATGCATTGCCACTTCCGCCAACGCCATCGCCACCGCCACCGGAACATCAAGCGTTGTCACTTCCTCCTCCTTCTCTTTGCCACGTCCGTCTCGACGGTGGTAGGGGTCCAGGAGTGGGCGAAATCACAACGGTGGGGAGAGGTGGTGGCGAAAGAGGAAGACGAAAGGCGAAAGGCCGAGTAGGTAAGAGACGCTGGAGAAGAGCCAGGTACAAAGTGTTGCAAAGTGCGAGTGCAGGGAGGTAGGCTGAGCCGAGGCTGGAGGATAGAGTAAGGGAGGGATGTGGATGCCGGGCTGAAATCGGCAAGCACTGGGTGACAGACGGAGTACTTGCGGAAGAAAAGAACATGGATTGCGTGTGGAGTGTATAGGCGTACGAGCGAAATCAAGAACAAAGTAGAGCGCGAGGGCGAAAGTATGATCAAGAGAGAGGGCAGTGCGCGCGAGGGGAGGCCTAATAGAGAGAAGGCAGAGGGAGAAGGAAAAAGACTGGAGGGCAGAGGGTGTACGTGGAGAAAAGGGCGCAGAGGGAGGATGGTGGAAGTCGAAGGGCTCAGAAGACCGGTGTTCAGAAGACAGAGAATGGAGGAAGGATGGCGGTGGCAAAGGCAGAGGACGGAGACCGGAAGGCGAAGAGAGGAGGGCGGAGGGACGAGGGCGGAGGGCGGATGATGGAGGGCGGATGGTGGAGGGCGAAGGTCGAGAGCGAAAAGCGGAGAGCGGAGGGCAGAGGGTGAGAGGCGGAGAACAGAGGGCAGAGAATAGAGGAAGGAGGGTGGAAGGCGGTGAGCACAGGAGTTAAGACAGAGGATAGAGAACGGAGGGGCAAGGCGCAGAGTGAAGAGCAGAGAGCGAGGGCGGAGAATGGAGGGTGGAGGGCATGAGAAGGCGGAATGGGGCGAGAGCGTCTGAAGTGGGTGCACGATTGAGCCCCGTAGAGCTCGGGTACAAATTCGGTGCCGACCTACATATCGGCTTGCAGGGAATTTCTACCTAGAGGTGTCTCCTCCATTGGGGCACCACCCCAGACGGTACAAACCCCATGTTTCCGATTAGCCGCCTAAAGTCTGTGATGGTGCACTACATGTGTGTTGCGCTGCATAGTGCAACAAACTGGTGTATTAGTGCACTGCATGCAGGCGGGCGAACGGGCGGGCGAACGGGCCGGCGAACGGGTGAGCGAACGGGCGAGCGGGGAATAGGTGAGCGGGCGAATAGGCGAGCAGAGGGGCTTTCGGGCGGGCGGGCGGGCGCGCGCGTTTAGCGCCTCGTAAACGGCGGGCGGCGGGCGGCGGCGCGGCGGAATGCGCGCGTCCTCGGGCTGTTTGCGCGCGCCAGGTGCGTCCACACCCGCGCTCGCGCCGAGGGCCTCCGCCGCGCGAACCTCTGCGCCTTTGTGCGCACTGTTGCTCTTCCGCTCGGGGGACAATGGAACGGGGAACATAAAAACACCGCAAGGGCCTCTCCTGAAACCAAAGGATGTGGGGCACACCGAAACGTTTATTCATCTCAGGTACTCATTTCGTTTGACAAATCGACCCTTTGAAACTACAAGATTATAAGTATAATGTCAGTCAAGTATGCTAAACTAAAGGTGTTGTCTGGTATCAAAAATTTATTTTGCTAATGATCGTACCGATCTCGTAGCGATCATCTTTCACAGCTAAAATTAGAATTATGAAAATAAAATTATATTAATAAATGTATTATAAAAATATCTTTAAGTTAATACTAAAGATTATATACACAATATAGACATTGTATCCCAGATGCGTAAGCAAACTGGGTCGTACTTACCTTGCAGCTTCCGGGCCGAAAACAAACCCAAAAAAAGACCCAACCCCAACTACCTCCTTGTGCGGGGTCTATGGGCAGGCCGAAAATTCACACAGAATTAAAGAACACGAACAAGCATGGAAAAACAACACGACCTCAGTCTCATGCTTCGGGGATCAATTAAGTTTAAACAAACACACTTTTAATAAACACATACATTTCCGAATTGTAGAAATTGAAACAGGTACTGGAACAGAATAAAATTAGAATCCCTACATATACACAACATCCTCAAAAAAAAATATGACTTGTCTTCACCAAGAAATCCCTGAAATCTCTTCACCTCTGCTAAAATTAGCCCAAAGTGTATACTCCTAACGCCCCTAACTCACTCACCTTCGTTCGCCCGACCCTTCCTCAGGCCCCCACCAGCACCCCGCGCTAACGACCCTTCACTCTCACCCAGCCCTCCCCCCCCCCCGCTGCCGGACAGACCCTCTTTTCTTAAACAAAGACACAATTCTCACACTCACGATGCAGAACTTTTTGCGGCCTGGAAAGCTGGCAGGTAAGTACGACCGCAGTTTACTTACGCATTCTGGCATACAATGGTCTATTACTTTGTATATAATATTTTGGTAATTAACTTATGCCTAATGTTTGTATAATTCAGTGTATTAATATAAATTTGATTCGATAATTCTATTTTAGCTCTGAGGAGATGATCGCTATGCGATCGAAACGATCATTAGCAAAATCAATTGATTACAGACAACACCTTTAATTTACTATATTTGAATTATCTACCTCCGGCCGTCTAATTAATATTAATTTCAGTCGGTTCCGAGAAAACGGATGTCAATGTTTCATTAGTTAATACTGTAGTTTATCAATCTGATTTTTACAGCTGAGATATTTGTCCCCATTGCAGCAGTCGATGGAAAACTATTGTTCAAAACTGTGCCTATCGCCTCGCCAAACATCAACCATCTTAAACCAATGGAACCTCACCAACATACCTTCACTTCTCATGTGCACTGCAACCAACATAGCGTCACGAAAGGTACTATTTTTTAAATAGTTATGAATCTAACTTAGGCTATAGCATTCTACGCACGCACACACACAACACAGACAATCTATTGTATTCAAAAATTAAAGTGAAAACTAACTTCTGTTTCAGGAACCCTCAGAATTGATTAATCCCACCTTAGTCTAAGAATAGGAGTTTTATCAATGCTTTTCCCTTTACGGCACTCACACCTCTTAAACATTCGCAGAGATATCGTTTACCCCAACTTGCGATTACCTTTAATACGTTAAAATAAAAAGTTCATGTTCAAGTAAATTTACATACCAAACAAAAAATTTATTATTTATTTAAAATGACTTAGATTTCATCACAGATTAGGATTTACCCCTTTCCATGGCCGAATTTGTTTGGATTTTTTGGGCATGATTGATGTTGAATAAATTCTTAGTTCATTTAATAATAAATTTTGTTTGTATGATTAATTGTACTTGAACCACGTACTTTTTTTTGCGTTTAACACACACACACCAGTTATATAATCAAATATATATATAAGCAATACGACGTTTTTGGCCTTTTTACAAGAATTGTTGCTTAAAAAAATCCTAAAGGTAATTACTTGATGATCGCCTTGCGCAGCCTCCGCAAGAAAACCCTACGTTAATTCTATCCAAAAATCCTTTTCCCGTCCCAACCACTCGCCACGACATCTCTCTCCACCCGCACATTCTCATCCGAAGCGGCCAGTTGCAGCGGAGCGGTTGGTGCCCGGCGGCGCGGCGGCAGCTGAACAAAAGTCGAACACAAAGCGCGCGCGGATCGGCTACGCGAGGTTACGCGGCGCCACAATGCCGGGGTCGCTGGGCGGAACCAGGCGTCAGCTGTAATGGCACGCGCGCCGCTTTGAACCACGCCGCCGGCCGCCGCCATCGACACGCCAAGCCAACGCGCTCGGACCCCGCCGTCCTCCCCTCCCTCTCGCCCCGGCTCCAGCTGCAAGCGCCCGCCCGCCGATGCCAATCCTTCCACCGCCCTCCATACCATATAATCAGAAAGGAATTAGCTTTACTATCCAAACTATGCCATTACTACTGTATTATATTTAACTATGACCTAATTTTAGTTTGTTTTTGTATTATTCACTTCTAAAAATATTGGGGCTTGTCGTTATAATGCCAGCACTATTACATGCATCTGAGTTTGGTCTTCTGTACAGTTACAATGTAACGTGCAAGTATTTTTAATTGGCTGTACTTCCATCACTCTCATTTAATTCATGAATTGAAAGTTATTTCCTGGCACATAAGCTGCTATTAGTCACAGCACGTTAGTGCGTGTAGTACAGAAGATATGGATTTGGAAGCTACCATAATATCGTTTTTGTCCACCCTGCACTTCCAAAATCTCTTCGTTATTAGTGCCACACCTCTGCTATCATTCCAATTTGTGAACTTGTTTCTTGTCGTCAGCTCGGTAGCCCACTCTTTCCACCTTCTCATCCCTACTATTCCTCATCTTCTGCCGACCGCCCTCAGCTGCCAAAACTATCACTAACTCAGCCCTGGCTTTTTCTATTGTTCTCACCCCTGCAACAATCCACTCTGCAAACTGCTTACCCCCTCTACCTTCACATAGTCCACCCACGAATCCCCCTCTATCAGAGTATCTAGGCAGAATAACAGAATGCCATTCTGAAATCAAACTATCACACCAACCTTGACTCGAACACATCGCACACGTCTGTGACACAACCTTTTTTTACAATCTGATGTCTTGTGTCGTCTCCCTCAGACATTGCGCTTGGAAACAAGCAAATGGGTAATTTGTTTTTCAAAATAGTTCAATTTGTTTATTTACAGCTCCATATAAAAAATCAGTGCTTCATTACTCCAACTATCCATATATTCTTCTCATATCTTGCTTAGAAGCGTGTATATTTAGGTAATTCTTAAGATGTTGGACAGTGATAAATGCATCCAATGTATAATCAACAATCTGTTAAAAAATGTCAATCCAATTTATTTTTTCTTCATTGACTTATTATTACGATATAATGATAAAGAAAATAGTACAAAATCCATATTGTGGCAGGAAACCTTGGATCAACAGCTTACTAGAAAGCCAGGGCCTCTAGAAATTTAATCAGACAATGGCGAGTTTCATGCTATTTATTTGAAATCCATCAAGGAACATACTTTGTGAAAAGGACCTCCAAGTATACTTGCGTATACCACTCTACAGAATGTAATAGCTTTTTTATTTTGAGGCGGAATTCAGAAAATATATTGCACTGCAGAAACTACATATTATCATGGTATGTGTATTCTTTAGAGAATTGTATAATATAATTACTTGATGTTCAGATACGTGAAATATATATTTTCTTAGTTCCACTGAACACGTGTCCTAATGTTACTTCTTTAACTAAACAAATACGCGTACTTTTTATGAGAGAGATGGTTGTCAATTTAATGCTGGCATACTAAGCAACAAGGAATGCATATTCTTATTAAATTAATACAAGCGATTGTAGTATGTCTTGGTGATTTACCTTTGAGTGTATCAGAGTTGCACTTCATACAAAAGTTTTCAGCATATTCGGTCAAGTTCGAAACATGTTATTGTACTTACGGAACTAATGAAAAACGTAGTTTGAAATACCGGAACACCAAATATTACTCGCTAACTCATGTCCTATTGCGGTCCACTTTCACCCACTTCTATGCTCGCAGCTCTCCCATTCCAGCCATACGTACCTCGTACACCTTTCTCACCCGTTTCCGATTTACAAACCGGCCGAGGTGGCTCAGGCATCAAGTAGTCCACTGCGGTGCCTCTGAGCGGAGTTTCGAGGCGTGCGGAGTGCCGACTGGTGAGCAGGCATTATTGATACCACTAGGCATAGTTATGTGAAACGAAGAAGACGTTTCTGTAATTAGAACAATTAAAATGATCACTAATTATAATTAAAATAAGTACTGGAAGTTGTCAGCGGCGAGTAAAACGCCGCCGCCGCCACCAACGTCAAAGTCGGGGGGATACGGCTGAGGCGAGCGACGGTTTAGAGTAGTCCGCGAGAAGACCTCCGAGTGAAGCCACGACGGGGCCCAGTGCTGCGTACCAAGAGATTTATGTGTCGGTTGTTAGTGCAGTTCGGACTGGAATTGTGGCCGCTGAGTGTGCAACCAGGTCTTGATAAGGATTAAACAAACCAGATCATTAGTGGAGTAGAAATGCGCACCAGAACTGATAAAAAAACCAAAATTAAGACAGGAAATCGTGTAGCCGGTGGGCCTCGTGTCATAATCCGCCTGGTATATAAACAGTGCGGCAGTACTGTACGGGACATGCCGCGCAAAGTAGAGAAAGGTCGCTGAAAAGACTAGAACTGCCGACGAACATCATCACGCGTGCGGTGCGTTCCTGAGTACCGTGAGACATTGTTTTACCGGCTGGGTGGACCCCGGCCACAAATTCATCGGCCGTTACGTTGGGCCAGAGAGTTGGTCGCTGAGGGAGGGGGAATTCCGGCGGACTTCCGGGGCGAACTGAAGAATTTGCCGAAGACACACCGCCGTTGCACGACGGCCCCCGGTCGCCTCCAGAGAAGCAAGGTGGTTTTTAAAAACGATCAAGGTAGCCGTTGACCGTGGCGCTTGTTTCCAAGCCTGACGCATTGCGATTTGTAAATACTATTTGTAAAGTGTGTTCTCTGATTGCATTAAAATATTTAGATGCGCAAAAGAATTTATCAAACGATATATCTTCCTATGCTGCGCCAAATTCCTGGAGACCCATTCACGAAAATTGTACCCTGTCCCTTGCAAATTTATTTGTCGTGAAGAGTACCGCTTCCCAGGTATCTCAACATTAGTTATTCAATCGCAGTAAAGGATGAGAATTATAGCGAGTCGGTTGCTCTGCATAGGTGGTTTTCCACTTTTTCTTGATCGAGCAGCGCGAATACGAGAAGATCCCTCAACAAAAGCGACCACTGACAGCGCGCGATCTCTTTCTCGTCAATTCTCTCCCCTTACAAACTTATATGGCACTACACTACTACAATGTTGCGAGCCCTGTCGGATGGGACGATACTCCGTTGGTGAGGAGATACTATTTAGTACATAATAAATTTATTTGGCTACAATTGGCTGGATTGCCAGTGGTAGCCATAACCCTACAGTTTTACAATATATGAAACCATTTATAATTTAAAAAACCAATTTACCATATAAAAACAGATTTACAATAACACTCCTTTCGAGCATAGTACACTCAATATATAAAATTACGCACACCTGGTATACATCCATGGGCACATACATACACCCATATACACACACACATTATATATAAATATACATATATACATGCACAATGCATACATACATACACATGCCCTATACATGAATGCTCACTCTCACGTTCACACCATAACACGAACACACACACACGCCCTACACGCCCTACATATTATACATGCCTAGCATTTAAATGAATATATATTTAGTTACCACCTAGTAACATGCACATACTATACAGATACATGAAAAATTAGAACCAGTTTACACAATTTGTGTAACTTGGTTGAAATTGGGTGTTAATTTGGATTGTGGGAAAAATCCTTGCAAGCCTCCGGCGGAAAGGGCCGGCGGCGGATCTCGCCATCCACAGGGAAAATCACCACCGACCCCACCTTGCCGTGCACTATACTTTACGGGACCTAATTACCGTTTGCAGTTGGCGAAAGCATAGGAATTATCAATCGACCACCCTTACGCTTGTCATCTCCTCTCCGCATCCACCTTCATCTTGAGATCCACATCTCAACAACCGCGATCCACTTCACAACAGCCTGCAGACTTTCCCCTCCGCTACCATGTAGCCTGCAGCCGCCTCCATCCTTCTGTCTTCCCGGGGCAGCGTTGAATTCGCAACAACGCCTCCCCGGTCCGTCCCGCGCGGAGGGGCCGCGTCAAAATATCCCACGCCTTGTGGCGCGCTGGGCGGACGGCAGGTGCAGCCCGTAATGACAAGGGCTGTTCGCGGCGGCGAGTGTTCTGGTGCGGACCGCCTGCCGAAGTGCTGGCTTCTAGAAAGCCAACAGCTAGGTCGAGGATTAATACATTCAAAACGGCAAGGATTCAATTTAATTACCAAGACCAACGCATTATACCTAGAATATTTTTTATTCCGTAGAAATCATTCTTCCAGGTTGACGATCAGTTAGTTATTGAAACGTACGGAAGAAATACGAAACGCTGTTCGGTATTTTATGCTAAAGCCCGATACGGGTTTTTGATATTAAAATAAAGAAACATACGTTCCGAATCACAATTCAAATGTGAATCGTGAATACTTATGTTTTTTTGCGTATCTACAGATATGAGTTTTTCTGTTGAATAAATAGCCACTCCTCGCTCCAATATTACAATATATTGGCTTTATTACGTGTGCGTATCTAGGTAAGAAAAAAAAGAAAACCAGAAAATAACCCGTTTTTGAATCTCAATTTTTTCTTAAGTTTTGGAGAATTTCCGGATCCAAAATGTACCGTTTGTACAGAAAAGTAGTACATACTAAGAATTCAATGCTTCGACAGAAATTATACACAAATTACTTTCTACGAATTTTTAAGAAAATTCACTTTATTGACAATCTTATATTAAAATGGTTGTAAAAGAACCCACTTCAATCAAAGCCCAAATTAAAATGTTATAATATTCACCACCCATAATCTCCGACAGCCAACCTGCGAAGACATATTACGGTCACCAATGCCCCTCAGTGAGAGCGCGCGTTTCTTTGCTTCTTTTTGGTGTGTAAGCAGCGGTGCCTCTCTGGCGTGCTGGAACAAGAGGCGGAATGTTGTTAGCAAACGCCAGGCAGCGCGGCGGCACCCACCCGTCCGGCCAGCGTGGTGTCTCGGAAGACACACCCGCCATCCTCAAACGGCATCGCACCCGAAAACCACGACCCGGAGGAACGGCGAGGGGACTGGTTGGCAGGGGGCAAGTGGAGTCCAATAGTGAAGAAGCGCCACATCTCGCGGCGCAATCCCCGACCACGCTGCCGACAATACAAGCCTTGTGGCACGCCGGCGCGCTCATTACGACGCGTTATGATTGGTGAGAGTTCCTGAATTCTGCAGGTACGATCAATTGAATACTTGGCATCTGCTCCCCCCAAATATTTCCTTTCTGATCATTTTATGCTTCACAGTGAAGGAAATCTTCTGGTTGATTCCAAGAACGCTCTAGGTCATTAGACCCATAAAAGTGTTAGTGCCATGGTTTTGCTCCGGATGCGGCATGCCTTCCCCTTGGAGGACATCCTGCGCCGACCTACCGTTGACTAGCTGGGGTTTTCCCAACCAGGTATCTCCACCAGAGGGCACTATTCTAGCCGAGACAAGCTCTAAACTCGCTGACCGGCCGCCCGGCATGTGTGGCTAGTGTAGTTAGCATGTCAGTGTAAGTGTATGAAGATATTACGAGGAAGAGGATAGAAAGATTGCGTGTAGTCCGTGACCCCATTTTTTTTAGGGTACTGCTTCGTATTCGATGGTGTGTGGAGAACCCACGAAAAAGTTGGCCGATGCAGCGAGCTGAAATTTCGGACCTACCTGACAAAGGCTAAGTGCCGAAAAATTCTGCTCACAGGTCGAGCGACTAAAACTAGAACCTTCCCGACAGAGAGGTGACATTCAGTTGATGCCCCTGACTTCATTCTCAGTTAGCAAACGTCTGGAGGCATATTTCTGAATCAGGTACAATTTTTGTGGTACACATTATAATTTCTGGTGTGGTTTGTGATTAAAAGCCCTGGATATGAATTGAGTCATTCGTCAATATTTCAGGTATTATCAAAATATTAAGTGAAATGAGGGTTACATTTTTCATTTACTTAGGAAAAATGACAACAAATAACGATAAGAACACATATATTTAGTTCGGCATTCGAATATTAGTCGGACTAAGAATATATCAGTTATAGAATAACATTAAGATCTGCGTGCTTTTACTCGTTCACACATTACAAAAAAGTCGTTAATTAAGATATTTGTGCCATATACAGTAGTCTCCACTTAATTGTTAGTTTGAAAACAATTTATCAGTTCTTGAAAAAAAGCATTATAAATTAGTAATAGTTCCACGCATATTTTTTTCAAATTCTTTGTAGGAATTTCAGCTTAGTAGGAGAGATAACAACAGAGGGATGGAAAAAGGGATGCAAGAACAAGAAGGAGAGGAAAATCATGAAACCAGAGAAGGGCAACAGCAGCTTCTGTGATAGATTGAACCAATTGGGTTGTTTGGAATTACAGGGTCGACAAGATTTATAAAATAATCTCTACATCAAACTCTACGGTCTGATTTACCTCTTCTTTTAAATATCATTTCCTCCGCCAACGAGGACGAGAGGGAGAAGGGTTGTCGGCTAGCTTGGGCCCCCACCCTCTCCTTTCAACCGTAGTCTGGAACGCCCCAAAAGGTGGTCGACAGCCCAACAAACTTGCTTGGATGTGATTGAATTAATGATTCCGAACGCGTCAACTGCCTAAGACGTGATTAGAGTCCTAAGTGAATGAGCATGTATTATTCTTTGGAACGTGTTGATTCTTTCCCCGCTTTCGATGGTGAGATCCGATGCCGACCTACCGTCGGCAGTGTGGGTTTCTTCAACAAGATATTCTCCCAACAGCGGGCCACCTTCCCAGCTGGGCAAGCTCTAAGCTCCCGACAAGTCTCACGAGAAGTGTGACGTAGTGTAGCGCATGCATAGTGCTAAGAGTAATGACAAGGACGAGGAAGGCAATATTGTGCACGGTCCATGGCAATTTGTGAAGGTACTGCTCCGGCATTTCGTGTCTGGTGTTGATCGGAGAAAACACGGAAATCTATCGACAGAGCAGCCGCCCGTAGCTTCTCCCTCAGTCAGCAACTGAATGCGAACCTCGCTATCTACCTTGTGGTCGAAAATCCTTGCCAACCTAGGGACTCGAACCTAGCCCCGAATTAGAGGCACTACAGTGCCAAACATTTTAGGCCCCTAGCCACTTACGTCGGTACTTACATTTGAATGTAATTAATATGTTAATTTAATTCAATTCAAGAAATTCTTGAAACAACATATAGCTGCTTAAAATAACTTTATATTTATGTAAACTCCTTTATCTAAAATGTTTTACGCATTCGTATAGTTTAGGGGGGGGGGGGGGAAAAAAATTTTGTTGATTAATTTAAAAAAAAATTTTTTTTTGCCTAGCAGTTAAAACTAACTATTGTCTGATTATTTACTTTCTTAACTTTTTAAATGCTTAATTTCAATTAAATTATTCATTCTCTTCCACCTCTAAGTTTAAATTTCAAGATTCAAAGAATTGTTTTATACTGCTTTTCACATTAAGAAGGAGATGAAACCGACTTATTACATTTTTATTCACATTTCTTTTCATTCACGTTAGTTTACATATACGATAGTTTACATAGGAAGTAGTAGCATAATAAATAATAATAATAATAATAATAATAATAATAATAATAGCGACCCCGTTGGCGCACACGGTACTGTGCCGAGCGTGACTGCAGGGTTTGTCCCGCAGAAAACATTATGATTGTCGCCGTTTGTGCATTTCCTCATTCATCATACCTATCATTTCATAATTCACACTCTTCCCCCAAAAGGGGGGGGGCCGTAACAACCTTGTCCTTCAGCTAAGTATACCAGATGAAAAAGCCGAACCTGAAAAAATCCAACACGTTAATCGTGTAGGCCTGGTCCAATAATGTTTATCATGTGGCCCCAATAATAATAATAAGAATTATTATTATATATTAATTATTATTATTATTATTATTATTTTTTTTATTATTATTATCTATAACAACTTCTTGAAGTTAAAGTTAAAAGATTATAAGGCCTTTCTCTTCTCCTAACCACTATTTAATGAATTTCCTTAACAAAAATTACATTTCCCAATTACCTAGGCCAAATCACGAGAAAATGTTGTCAGAAAATCAAAACCACAGTTCCTAAACAGCAGCATGGCAATCTTGAAATGCGTTAACTTCCCGGACGAAAATTGAAAGAAAAAACCTCCCTTTCTAAAAATGCATTTTAGTTTCCCAAAGGAATGCTGGTTTTTAATGGTTGGGCATGTCCCACAGTTAGCAGTCATTTTGAGAGTCAAGTGGAGGGGGGAACCATACCCATTTTAAAAAAATATATAAAAAAAAAACATGTATCCGCTATAATTTTTTAATTTCAAAAAATGTTTTTCATTAATGAATTTTAAAAATTAAAAATCATGAAAAAACTTAATAATTTTATTGGTTTCCCCCAAATTTTTTTGTATTGTTTAGTTAAAAAAATTTTTTGTTTTTTTTTTTTTCAAAAAAAATTTTTTTTTATTTTTTTTGGGGGGGGGGTGAAAACCCCCCCCCCCCCGGCTTTTTTTTTTTTTCCATTTTAAAAAATTTTAGGTATTAGAGTTGATATATAAAGTGAATCTCTCA